>JADRCD010237865.1:12919-27525 GCA_019843815.1 Montemys delectorum
GTGTGTGTGTGAGAGAGAGAGAGAGAGAGAGAGAGAGAGAGAGAGAGAGAGAGAGAGAGAGAGAGAGAGAGAATAGAAAAGTAGGGACTGGCCGCCATGGCCACATGGAGAGAGGGGAAGGGAGGGAGAGGGAACAAGAGGTGAGAGTAAAGACAAGAAGCTAAGAGGTTGAGAGAGAGAGAGGAGGGGGTCAAGCAGCTCCTTTTATAGTGGGTTGTACTACCTTTCTGTTCCCAGGGTGGGGCGGTGGGGCACACCTGGCTGTGTTCACTTGACTGGGGGTGGAATCCAGCCAGAATACTGGCAGCTGGGGGCATTGTCTAGCACAGGATAATGGAGTGAGGGCTCGTGGTTCTCAGCATCCTTATGCCTCGGGGAGTAGCTCACTGTTCCATCCCTTGTAGAATTCTCTACTGGGTCTTCGGAGTAAGCCTCGCTCAACTAAGAACACAGACTGCCTTTCACAGTCCAACATATGTGTATATGTATGTATATGTACATATCCGTAAAATAAGAGACTAAGCATACACTTACTATGCTGAATCACTGGGATCATTTTCTTTTCCTATCATTATAGAAATCTATACATTAACATAAGCACTTACAGAAATGCAAAATTGAGGATTTATGGTGCAGTGGTTCAGTGGATGACTGTAAGAAATTCTACCGGCGGCCTGCTGCCCACACAGACGCGAGTGCTGTTGCGGCAGCTGTGTCAGGTGTTACTATTTTGAAGTGACCATATTGTACTACAGACTAAAGTTGCAGACATTGTTGGGACCACTATCAACCAAGGTACAGTAAAAATGGGATGAACTTAGGGTAAGTAAGAACTGGCTGATTTGAAAACAGAAGTAGAAAGAAATAAAATACAGGAATTGAATGGTGTGAAAGCATAGAAAACCTAGTTTTTTTCTACAGTGTAACTGGCAGCAGCCAGGAAGAAGGGAGGAATGGAGGATTTTGCTGTGCTGTGGCTTCTTAGCTTTCAGGTATTATTCATTCATATATATATATGAATATATGTACTATATATATATACACACTATATAGTATATATGTAAAATGTTTGTTTACATATGCTACACATAATATATTTATATAGGCTTTCATAATAGGTTCATATTCATATATAGGTTGTATGTTATATTAATATAGGGTACATAGACTGTATATCTATATAGATGACATTTATATATATTTATATAGGCTATATATATAATATGTACTTACACAGGCTACAAGAAAACCAGTGTCTTGAAGATTCTGTGCAAGATAAAGGCTAAGTGTGGTTATAGGGGTCTGGAAATGACTGATAATGAGAATCAAAAAGTTGTGTTTTCTTTAATGTCATTTTGCACTTTGGTAAGTATTCCATGAACATTGTAATAAAGGCTACTGGCTCTCAAAACAGTGGTTTTCCCCATGATTAAAAACTATTTTAGTTTATTTCATTTTATGCAATACATCTGGCCTCAATTTCCCTCCCAGATGCCTCAGACCTTCCCTGTCCCCCAGATCAACTCCTGCTATGTTTATCTTTTTTTTTTTTTTTTTTTTAAAAGCAGGTTTCCCAGGGATATCAGCCAAACACAGTTTACAAGTTACAATAAGACAGGAAACAAACCCTCAGAGTCAGAGAAACCTCTATTCCTACTGTTAAGAGTCTCACCAACAAAACAAAACAAAACAAAACAAAACACACACACACACACAAAAACATGAAGCTAACAATTATGACATATCTGCTGAGGACATAGCACAGACCCATGCAAGCCCCGTGACTGCTGCTTCAGTATCTGCAAGCACATATGAGCCTTGCTTAGCTGAATTTGTGGGCCCTGTTCTCCTGGACTCCTCAGACCCTCTGACTCTTACTACTCTTTCTACCCCCTATTCCACAGGTTTTCTGGACCTGCAAGCAGAGAAACCCAACGGAGATATCCAATTCGGGCTTACTCTCCAGTTTGGCTGTAGGTCTCTTCATCTGCTCCCATCATCTGTTTCAGAAGTTTCTCTGCTAAAGATTGGGCAAGGCTATAATCTATAAGTATAGGAGAATATCATGAGGAATAATCTTATCGATTTCCTTTCTATCCTAGTTCTCTGGGCAAGTCACCCAGGCAGTATCAGGCATGGGCTTCGTTTGGTGGCAAGGGTCTCAAATTAGACAGGTCACTGGTCGGCCAGTCTCACAAGTTATGCACTTCTCTTGCCCTCAGATATCTTGTACCCAGGATAGATTGTAGATCAAAGTGTTTTGTGGCTGGGTTGGTGTCCTAGTTCCACTACTGGAAGTTGCCTAGGTACAGAAGTTGGCAGGTTCTTCTATTTTTTTATTTACGTTTTATTGCATTGATGAGAAAAGATACATGATTTTAATTTATCTGAATTTGTTAACATTTAAAGACATATTTTAAGTAAATAGAATTAAATGATATTCTTGTTTCCCTTTTTGTACCCCAACTCCTCCCAGAGACCCCCCTTTCAATATCTACAATACCTATTTTATCATATTCTTTAAAATTTATAAAATATTATAACAATAAAAATGAGTATTATAAAAGTTGTTTGATATAAAACAACAATTTAACAGTCTTATGTAGATGCTTGTCTACAGCAATACTGAAAATGCATATGTTTTTCTCAATATAAATTTTAAATAACTCCAAACATATTAACTGTATATTTTAAAATAATATATCACTACTAGTATTTTTAAATGAACATAAATCTATAAAGTCTTTCTGTTTGTTGTTTGTTTGTTAGTGTTTTTTTAACCGAGAGACTTTTGATCCCTCCAGGAGATTTGAAAACATGAAGATAGTTACGGTCTGCGAGATGGCAGGGGACAGGGTTATGGAACTTTGTTTTTATCCATGTCTTATACTACTACAAGCAAAGAGAGAAGTGAACAAAGAAATACAGTCTTCTTAAAAGTCAGAAACATATATATTATTATTTTTTATTCTATATTTCATAAAAATGCATGTTTAAAGGAGTCATGTCCATGAGTTTTACAACATGGATAACAAAGTACTTTGGAAAGATAACTTTAGTCTCGACTTGATCAGAGCTAGAGGCAGAAGCAAAATTTGTTTGAATGAATGCTGGACTAGGAGAGTTGGCACTGGATTAAGAGTCTAGCTGCAGGGTGGGGTGACAGGCATGGGGAGGGGGGAGGCAAAAGGGGTTTGTTCTTGTTTTTGTCTGTTTGTTTGTTTGTTTTGGAGGGGAAAATGGGAAAGGGAAAATGTACATGTAAATAAAGAAAATACCTAATTAAAAAAAAATTAAATAATTACATGTTTAAGTTCTTCCAAATATATCATATTTTTCAAAAATGAAAAAAAAAAAAGAGTCTAGCTGCAGGTCTCAGGACTGGAGAAGCTTGTCCTCAAGTTTGCAGACCTCTATAAATAATAAAAATGGAAGAGTCAGAAACTGAGAGAACTCATTCCTGCTCACTGCCATTTTCTCTGCTGAGAAAATAAAACCTGCCTTTAGGTAAAGCACAAGCTCTTAGGACGGTCCAAAGATTGAAGTACTCTTTCTGGGCAAGAGCTCAACAGAGACGGAGGACAGCTTATCACTGTATGGTTTGCTCTAGCCTCTACTTTTCCATTTGTGCCATGAAACTGTGAACATCTGAGAGTTTGTCCTATCAGAGAGTCGCATGGCTTAGCTCTAAATTACAGGCGCAAATCCCCAGAGACCTTGTAGATCATTATTTTGGATGAGTTAGGTTGCATATTAACTCCCAAATTGTCATTACAGTGTAAGTACTGTTCTTGAAGCTGTTCCATATCTTAACCCTTGTATGCAGCTAGGGGTAGGAGACATTGGGGGTGGGGGTTCCTGCCCTGGAGTCATGTGAGGCTTTAACCTCTTGGTCTTTAATGAGTATCTGGAAGGGGCTTCCCTGCTGCTGTGGCAGGCTATCCGCACTGTAAGGAAAACAAACAAACAAACAAATACCAAAAATAAAACCCAAAACAAAACAAAACCAACAACAAAGATTTCTCTCAACTGCGAATACAGCCCTGAATTCTGGGTACATTTCTCTTGCTTTTCCTGAAGATAGCTCACCTTTGATATCTGAAAAAGGTGAGAGTTCCAATATATTCTTCTCCATGATCAGAATATAAATAATGCAATCCAGTGAATCGGTATGTGACCAAAACACCGTGGGTGCCTTCCATGAAGCTGATGGTTCAGCGGGCACAACTGTATTGGACTTTCCTCTTTTCTGGGACCACTAACCTGCCTGTTAACCGCACCTGCTTGCCAAACCTCATTAATTTACTCCATCTCAGGAAGCAGCAATGCACAAGAAGAAAAGTCAGCTGTTTAACCAGAAAAAAAGTCTATTCTGCCAACCCATGGCTGCAAATATTTCTAATTTTGTGTTCTAGTGTAGTAAACAAAGTTACTAGTCCTTCCTTTACAAGTTCTAAATGGATAAACGATATTATGCACAATGCCTTTTCTTTATCAGTAAGAACTATTTAGTACCTGTTAGTGCCACTAGCGTATTCCAAGACAGTTGTCATACATTGGTCTGAGAAAACAGTTTGAAAATTGTAAGGGGTTGATCATTCCCTGTTTTGGACTGAGTTCTCTCCAGATAATATTGTTCAGGGAAAGTAAGGACTTATTTTGCTCTGTTTATACACAGACTTTTATTATTTGGTTTTGGGATGTAACATATCTTAGTTACTTTTCTTACACTGTGAAGAGACACCATGGCCAAGACAACTTAGAAAAGAAAGAATTTAGTTGGAAACTTGCTTACAGTTTCAGAGAGTGTCCGGATGGCCATCATGGTGGGAAGCAAGGCAGCAGGCTAGCAGTAACTGAGAACTTACATGTTATCCATATGCAGAAGGAAGAAAGAGAAAGCTAACTGGGAAAGGGGTGGGTTTTTGAAAGTCCAATCTCAGTGACTCACCTCCAACAAGTTCTACTTCTTACCAAACAGTTCCTTTTTTTTTTAATAGTTCAGAATAGAGTTTATTCAGGGCATGGGGAGGGGAGTCAAGAGGATAGTAGAGGCAGAGAAAGCCAGAGAGAGAGAGAGAGAGAGAGAGAGAGAGAGAGAGAGAGAGAGAGAGAGAGAGAAAGACAGAGAAACAGAGAGAGAGAGACAGAGAAAGACAGAGACACAGAGAGAGAGACAGACAGAGATAGAGAAATAGAAACAGAAATAGAGACAGAGAGAGTAGAGAAGTAGAGGCTATCCATGGAGGGGGGGAAGGAAGTGGGGAGGGGGGGAAGGGGCAGGAGGATAGAGAGGGAGCAGGAAGGCAAGAGGAAGAGCCAGAGAGCACCAAACAGTTCCTAACTGGAGTCCAAGCATTCAAACATATGAGCCTGTGGGAACTATTCTTATTAAAATCAACACACTACATACAAACTTTAAAATACCTAGAGCAAAATCTCCACACATGATTGACTCCATAAAAAGTCTCTAGAACAAAGATGACGAAAAGAGCCACATATATTGGTATATACTTTATTGGTATCTGTGACTTACAATTTTACATTCTAATAAATTCCTACATTTTGAGTATCAATAGAGAGGGTTCTGGGTAGCATTATTACAATTACTATAAAATGATTTCAGGGACTATCAAAGAATGGTATACTAACAGGTTGCATAAATAACTATACATTTTACAGTGCATGACTCTGTGATCCAAAGAGAATAAATACGTTGTGAGTTAAAGGGCTGGAACAGAGCCATTGCCTCTGCCCTCTCCTGACAATGCTGTGCCCCACTTTCAGGTATATAGTAACTAAGCCAGATCACACTGAAAATGGGATTTAATGTTCACAAGAGGATTGGGCTGTTTCAAACCTACAATAAATACCAAGATCAATTTTATATGTGAGATTTATTTTTCCCTGTCTTGTTATCTTGTGTCATTTGTTGTGGTCTGTAACGGCAACTGTAGAAACAGTAAGTTTTTAAGAAAATACTACTGGGTCTATGTTTACAGACAAATCTAAAAATTGGATTTGGCTTAAGCCTTCTAAATCAAACTAATTCCCTTTCTCAAGTTAATACCCAAAGGCTCACATAATATAGAAAGCTTAAAAGATAGATTTAGCATTGTATTTTAAGAGGGACGGCTTATTCAAATTCAAAAGCAGTATCTTTTATTTTAAAAGTAACTGTACTAAAGTGAAATTTAGTTCAGCAAAATGAAAATATTTCAGGCTCAAGCTAGTAGTTTTGTCAAACTTCAAACTCTTGCTCTTTTGTATAAAACAAAAATATAGTTGTGCATATAGGTACAAGAAGATAGCTGTTAATATTTGTCCCTTTTGAAAAGTAAATGCTTGGTATTTGTCTTCTATACAAACAAAATGAAATAGAAAAAAAATCAATTAAACCAAGGACTAAGAAGATGGCTTTGTTGACAAATTGTTTCCCTCACTTGTATGAAGACCTATATTTGCCTCTTCGTACCTTGGCACCTACATAAAATCCAAATGGGCATCTCTATAACTCTGGTGCTGGGGAGGTAGAGAAAGGAGGAACCCAGGTTTAGTGGAAGATATTATCTCAAATGTAAGGGGGAGAGGAATACAAATGACAACTAGCATTGACCCCTAGCCTCCATACTTGCATGCATATATAACATATCCACACACATACATCATAAACATAAATATGCATACATAAAAATATACACCCTCAAACTCTGTGTGTGTGTCTACTGTTATTTGTCCACTTGATACAATTATTTGGAAAGAACATTAATTGAAAATATGCCTCCATAGGTTACCTGTAGACAACTCTGTGGATATTTCTTGATTTCTTGATCACATTGGATGTGGCCCTTTGTGGATGTTGTCACTCCTGGGCACGTAGTCATGATTCCTATAAGAAAACCTGTTGAGCAAACCACAGGGAACCGGATAGCAAGCATTTGTTTTTCTTCTACTTCTTCTGCTTCAGTTCCTGCCTCTGGGTTCCTGCTCCCAACTTCCCTTTATGATACTGTAGATGAAATAAACCCTTTCCTTTCCAACTTCCTTTTGGTCATGGTGTTTATTACGGCAATAGAAAGTAATCTGGGACACGTGCACACACACACACGCTCACATCAACTAAACCAGAAATTCACATTTTCAAGCTTTCATGTTTGGCACATGAAACTGTATTAAATAGCAAAGAAGGCTTTCTGGAAACATAATTTTAAAATAGAGAATAGGTTTCTAAGTGGGTATATGTGTATATGTGCTCGTGCATGCTTGTGTGTATGTGTGTGTGTGTGTGTGAGACCCAGATTAATGTCAAGTGTCTTTCCTTGATGCCTCATCACTTTTATTTTGTGAGAAAATGTTTCTTATTGAACCTGAATCTCATCGATTGCCATAGGCCAATAACAAACAACCTCAGTAATAGAAGTTCACATTACCCTCTAATGAGGTTTATTCTACCTGTCCAGTTCAAGTCGTGCAATATCAGATTTAGTCATATTTCTGTCCTATGCTTTCCTGTAATGTAACTTGAAGAGGAGTAAGCATGTCTGTCACTTTAGCCTCTCAAGTTCTTATCATCAAATATTCAAATGAGCTTCAGGAACTCACTTGTACCACAAGGCTGAAGTTACAGGTACAAAGCTACTATGTCTAAGTTCTTTTATGTGGTTTCAAAAATCAAGTCCTCAGGAGACAGCTATATCAGTCTGAGAGGATTTGCCAGAGCCTGACCAATATAAATGCGGATGCTTGCAGCCAACCATAGGACTGAACATGAGAGACCCAAAGGAGGAGTTAGAGGAAGGACCGAAAGAACAGAAGAGGTTTGTAACCCGATAGAAAGAACAACAATATCAACCAATCAGAGCCCCTAAAGCTCCCAGGGACTAAACCACCTATCAAAGAATACACATGGAGGAACCCATGGCTCCAGCTGCATATGTAGTAAAGGATGGCCTTATCTGGCATCAGTGGGAGGAGAGACCCTTGGTCCTATGAAGGCCTGATGCTGCAGTACAGGGGGAGGTGAGGAGGAAGTGGATGGGTTGGTGGGGGAGCACTCTCACAGAAGCAGAGGGAAGGGGAATGGGATAGAGAGTTTGCAGAAGGGAAACCAGGAAAGGAGATAACATTTGAAATGTAAATAAATAAAATAGCCAATAAAAAACTTATCAAAAGTAAAATAAAAAATAAAATAAATCTCTAAAAAACAAACAAACATACAAACAAACAAAAAAACAAAAATCAACTCCTCATACATGTGGAGGGTCATACACTTTACTAACCAACCATTTTTCCAGATCCTAAAAATGTATCCTCCTGTTCTTGTATTTAATATAGAACTGTGAATTTTTTCCCAGTGGCAGGGGAATATGACAATCAAAACTTTCAGTAGCATTTTGTTAATTAATGATCAAAAGAGCTTCACAGAGATTGGAAGAAATCAAGGATGAGACATTAAGCCCTATGTGCTGTTGCTTTTTGCAGTCAGCACATGGGTTGACACTTGTTCTCAGGGAGCTGGACCCTGTGATCAGCACATTACATCCGTGTCTCAGGAAGCTGAATTTCCCATAGCATGCACCTCTTTTAAAGAAGAAATCTGAACAAAGAGAAACTATGACTACAGATAGAAACAGAACCCAGTCTGTGCTCTGGGCCTCCTTGGGTTTACAGAAATAACCCCATAGAGGAATTGTCACAGAGGGGTTTATTAGCAGTGGAGATTGATGGCTGAAAGGAAAGATCCCATACATCTATAGGCAGTAATTTAAGGACCTTAATCTGAGTGTTAGTCATAAAGACTGCTCTGCTTTTAGAGAAATTGTTAGAGGGGAAAAGTATAGTTTAATGTGTGAAATCTAAGACCCAAGGCTGGGTTCAGCTTTTCTAAAGGACAATTAAGCTCAGTCTAAGGGACAGGTTTAACCATAAGAGCCAAAGAGACAGTGAGCCAGGATTCTCCATGGCATTGTGATGGATCTTAGGTCCAGAGCTATTAGTTCATGGACATGGAATAAACTCAGACATTTTAGCCTTAAACAGGATGCCATACTTAACAATAAATTCCCCAAACAGAACCAAAGCTAGTATTTGGAAATTCAACAATGAGCACACATGTTACGAAACTGATGAAGTTGAGACACTGACAAATGTCTTTCCAAGCTGTCTCTGTGCTTTGTTAAGTTTGTCTTAAACATCCTTTATACCATTCTCAATGTATGCACAAAGTAAGGCTTCTCCTGCTGTTGACCTTGAGTCTAAGTTTTTAGAATGGGAAAAATAAACAAGGTCAAAAGAGCACAGACAAGAACACTATTTGCTGGCACAGCCATATCTAATGGGTCATAAAGCCAGCACAGCTGCTGGACAAATATCCAGCAAAGCTGAACTGAATGATGCAACTGCTTTCCTGTGGTCTTCTACTTTGGGTCATGATCTCCACAAGTTATATGCTTTGGGGAGAGGAGGTAGCTTTTAATATTGGTAAAACTTGGGTATTGGATTGATGGAAATTTTCTTATGAGTCCTGAGCATACATACTCCTCCTGCTTTTGGGGAGAAATCTTTATCTTAGCCCTACTTGAAGGCCTTCCTTATTTCCTAAATGTTGTGGCTCAAATAAAGATGCCAGAGATCTCCTTATGAGGCTCTGATTCCAAGATACTCTTGGAACATCTGCCCCTGTACTTACTCAGGAAGAAGATAATAAAAGTACTTAACAAAGTAATTTTACATAGTAAACAAGCTTCTGTGGGCTAGCGGGATTGGCAGCAGATCAGATTAAGAGCCTCTTCCTATTATACACTTAGGCAATTACGTGGCATGCAAGATCAGGGGCTGCATATGGTATTCCCTTTGAAGAAACGATACAGCAACAAACTTAGATTGGCTGTAGTTATCCCATTCCCACACAGGGCTTAAACTGATGGACAAAGAATGGTGTGGATAAATGACAAAATAGTAAAGTATGAAGTCTCTTCTCCCTTTCTTAGAAAAGTTAGCTCATACAAGACCACTGTGATATCATAAGAGCAAGGAAAAAATAATACCAAGATTAGACATAAATAAGTTCTACAAGGATATAAAACAAAACCACTGTATTAAGAAAGGAATTGAATAATAACTGCAGCAGATTTGGTCTGAAGATTTTCTTGTGCCTAATGGTAATTGGCACTCTGACCATTAAGAAGTAATAATGCACTATTTGGTACATGACAATCTGCCTAGGCTGGCTTGGAGATTTTATTTATGTCTAGTGTCCTTGAAACCACAAGGTTCTTAAATGTTGGGTTATGAGGTTAATGAGATAAAATGATTTTAGAAGATAACTCTGTTCTGTCATGGTTTGCCAATAATGACTACACGTATAACTAAGAGCAAGTCAAAACTCATGTCTGGGGACACAAATGATATGATCTACATTTTGAAAAACATGAATGTGACTGACTGCCAGTCAATCAGGCTACAAGATTCCCGTAACACACCCATGCCTATCTCACTCTTCCCTCACTGACTCCTTATCTCCTCTGTGGGACCTGGCCATGGCCAAGATGGCCCTCAGCAATTAACTTTCAGGTGTTTTGCTGAGACCTTTTTATCCTAAGTCATCAGTGGTGGTAGGATCTTTGACTCAGATTTTAAACCTTCTCATTGACTCTTGTTTCCTCTAAGCAAAAGTCCCTCTTAAATCATCGTGGCCTTGTGCTGAACTCAGCCCACCCTAAATGTTCTGCTCTCTCAATTAACTTCTCTACTAACCTTCCTTTTCTAATCTATAATGCCATTGCAATGTCTCCCATTTGGTGATATCTCTATGGTATTCTGAGCACATAGTATATATTGTCCCCAGGTGGCTAGCAGTCTTATACTAACATTTTTGAGAATGGTATATCTTATGTCTTTTGGATTAGTTCATTTTAGAAACCATGAAAAGTCTCAATTCAATAAATTGCCCTGTTGCTCTTAATTTTGGATGAGACATCGCATGCCTTTTAACTGAAATACTGTTGTCAGGAGTGGAGCTATTATGTTTGGAATACATGTAGGATCAGAAAGCTTAGGACCACTTATGTGTTTCCTGAGTGTTACTGTGTATAACGTGAGACATAGGATCTTAAATTACTTGTTTTCATTGCTATGAGAGTACAACATTGGGGTATGACATGATGCCTCCAAGCCCTTCCATATCTTGCGTATGTCTAATCATAAGGTGTATGTATCATCTCTTGGCTGGAGAAGATGGGTGATTAAATGATTCTCAGGCATTCTCAGCCAGGGATATAGACAGACTCAGTGAAAGGGTAGAAGCTAGAGACTGGCAGGAACTTCATAGGGACAACCAATACAAAAGCTTGCAAAGCAGGAAGGAAGAAGGCACAGAGTGCCATATGTGGTGGGGGTGGAGTCTGGAAAGCGAAGACAGCAGGTAACAGGCACCTACCTCCATAGAAGAGGTTGGAACTGATTGGATAATATAAGGAAATGAAAACACTGGAAATCACTTAGTGAATTGGGTAAAAGAAAGAAACTACAAAGTCTAGTTCTTCAAAAGACTCTATGGTCAAAGTCAGATTAAAGCAATTTAACAATGCTAAAAGAAGAAGAGACGGGGAACTGTTAGTTTTCAGATCTTTGAAAATTCCAGGAGGCCAACTTAGACTGAGACATGAATTTAGACTAATTTGGAGTGGTAATGGCACCACTATGAACTCTACAGTAGTCAGGGGGAGGTAGCCAAAGAGAGAGCTATAATGTATCTTCTGCCTAGAAGAGCAAAATAGATGCTTGCTTTCTATTTTGAAGATGAGCTAATATTTATACAAAGCATACTTTGATAGAACAAGCAACGACTGCACAAGAGATGGAATGTTCCTGAGGACAGTGGGAGGGTCAGAGTATGAAAAGTGATTATTGTGATATGAACCTCTTTATAAACCAAATATACTCTTCGCAGGCATATTTTATCATCTAGCTCCTTTAAAGACTGAACTCATCTTCCTGTTTTATTTTCCTTTCTATCACACACGTGCCCATATAGGCACAGATACACTTTTGCTGATTTCTTATGTATCTTTATACTTGTAAAAATTAATTTTCATTTGCCCCTTTCCATGGTGATATGTGTCATTTTTTTCTGATTAAGTAAGGAAGATTACTACTTTATTATCTTTACAACTTGGGGGAAATTAAGTATTGTTTTACACCCTCTCCACACAAAATGAGTGTGTGGTGTGAGGTTAAAGAGCTCACGTATGTGGGAAGCATCATTATTTTATCCTCATATACTTGGTAAGAACATATCTATGGTTCATTGAGAGTAGCTCACTGGAAGATTAGAGGATTAGCCTCCCTCTCTTGTTCTCTATGTGTGTGCTCATGGTATGAGTGTGCGTGTGTACATGTGCTTGAGTATGTGTGGCATATGTTTCTTTTTATGTGTACTCATGCATGTGTGTGAGTGGCTGTGTGTGTGTGTGTGTGTGTGTGTGTGTGTGTATGTGTGTGTGTGTGTGTGTGTTGATAAAAAAGAATAAGGAGGTCTTTTAAAGGAGTCTAATATGCAACAGATTGAGTTAAGAAAGGCAGAAGCTGAAGGGCATCAGACTGAAAAATTAAATCTGTCCAGTAAGGTGTGGATTGTTTGAGGGTCTTGAACCCAAAAGGCAAAAGTACTGTTCCAAGAACCGCACAGAATAGCAGTTTAGTTTAAGAAAGGGGGTGAACTTTACAGCAGGTAGGGCAGGTTCTCTCTTGTTTAATGATTGAAGGAAGAGAGCCCAGCAAGACCAAGGAATAAAAGAGAGGAAGAAAGGGGAGAAAAGAAGGGAAGGTAGAAGGCAATGCAGAGTGGAGGACAGGAGAGAGGAGGGAAGGGTAGAGGACAGGATGGAAGAGGAGATAAGAGAAAGGCAGAGAAGGAGCTCCTGGAAAAACAAGCCACATACACTTTAGGAATGAACTCAGCCATATCTAGTATCCTAAGATGTCACTTACTCTCTGGGTTTGTATATATCTGCTACCATCTTAGAAAAATCCATTGGTGGCCAATAGGAGAAGGAAGTTAGGCTATTTGGGGCTCATCTTATTAAATGAATATCAAGTAGAAGAAAAGTGAAAGGTGCTTGGCATTATTTTAAATTATTTAGGGGTAGAATGTGAATTTTCTAATCATTGCATCCCTAGTATCACAACAGTGAGAATACAGAAAAGCTAGAAAAAAGAAGGACACATACAAAAGCTTCCGTTATTTTTAGAAACTAGCAGCTATAAAAATGTAGAGGGATAAAACAATATATTTTCTGAGCTGGTTCTTCCAACCATATACTACAAGCATCTATTATTTTATTTTGTAGTTATTCAAATTTTTTACAAACAAATAAGCAAAAATGATATATCAGTGCTTTATACTGAGATAGCAAGAATAGTGTACTTTGACATTTATTCACACAGGAAAATCCAGAGGGAACAAAATCCACATCCTTTCATTCTTCCAGAGGACCTGAGCTCAGTTCTAAGCATCCAATCTGGCAGGTCCAATCATCTATTCCTCCTATTCTTAAGTATCTGATACTCTTTTCTGGTCTCTGTGAATATCCATACATGTGTAGCATACACATCTACAGACACACACACATACACACTGAAAAGGAAATTTAAATATTCTGCAAGCATTACAGTACAGATTTGAGGCTTCTTTCTCACTGAAATAAATTTCTATTTCATGCAGACTTCACTCATAAGTGTGATAAGTGTGATGGAACTCCAGGGGTCTTTTAAAGGACAAATAGTATCTCTAAATGGGTTTTATCTTAGAGAAATTGAAGGATAGATGGTAGGTAGGTAGATAGGTAGGTAGAAAAATACATAAAATACAGTACATATTTAAATCAGTTCATGTTTGAAAGAGGAGATTTACCAACAGGATAGTTAATTACTCTGCAATCACAATTGCTCTGGAGTGTATGACCTGAGATGCTTAATTCCCAGCTAAGTACCATCTTCATCTTATGAAGTCAACAGAGAAAAGGGAGCAGAAACTATTGACTGGAGTGATTCTTTTGTGCTTTAGAAAATTGTATTATAAAGTAATGTTTGCTTTAATTTTCAGGATTTGTTACACAAGCATCTACAAGAAAATTGTCATTTCAGCATATGTCAAAAGTTGGATTTCAATAGTTTTCTCATTTCTGAGTTGCCAGACCCCTTATATACTTACAGAAATCAGTAACATCTTCTAATTTTACACAGTCTGTATCATAGTCTAATCCCAAATTACCTTTGTTTATGTTCTACCCGTACAACCATATGTGTATGAATCTGCAGTTGTTGGTGTGTGTTTATGTGTATGTTTTTTCTTAAGCCCTTTCAGATATATACAACAAATAATATAAAGAAAAGGAACTGTGATTTCTAGATACCCTAACATGGTAACTAGTAGAAAGAGGAGCTCCATAAATATTTCTGGATATATTAATAAAAGATATCAACACATATATGTGTATATATATATATATATATGCATATATATATCACATTGAATTATAGCCAGAATTCTTTTTTTTAATACACAATCAAGTTTTATTTGAAAAGATGTCTCTACTGTATTAAGT
>JADRCD010237865.1:27625-61338 GCA_019843815.1 Montemys delectorum
TATTTCCTATACTAAAGCAGGCACAGGGGTCAATTCCACTAAGGAACGAAACGTTCTTGGTTCTACAGCAGCTGAGCCTCTGCCATCTTGTGACATTCGACAGCATTCTCGGCACCTGGGCTGAGTTCTTCATTTTTCAGAAAGATGTGGCTGATCTGAGGGCTCGAGTCCTAGGAAGTCAAGGACAAAGCTCCCTCGACTTGGACTTTCCATCACCAAGGAGAGTGGAGGAGACAGACCTCTGGGTCATCAACTCACCGGAAGCTTAAAGATGGTTTGGAGAATTGTAAAAAGCAATTCCCAGAACTGAAGGTACAGTGGATGCTTCTGACGAGGCTGGAATGTGTATGAATCAACTACAGTTGCAGGTTGCAAGGGCCCTTGGCTCTGTGGCATAACATTTCCAGACTCCTTTGCCTCTTAACAGTCGTAGGGACTGGACAGGAACCCATAGTTACAGTTGCAAGAGCTGGCGATATTGTCTCAGCTTTGCTCCATTTTCTAAGCATGTTGTCTTTTGAATCATCGATCATAACATTATGTTAAAAATTTTGTTTTCCAAAGGTAGATGCTTCCAGGGGCCGAGGCCTGTCCCACTTCGGTACTGCTGGCAAGTGGAGAGGTCACCATGGCTGTGAGTGGGGTGGGTGGGCATTCCATGGGTCATCTTCCTCCACAGGAAGAGGATGGGGAACAGGGCAAGTTGGAAGCTCTCTTATTTTCAGATGTGATGAGAGAACAACCTGTTCTGTTTAGCTCTTTTAGGGCGAGAACCTTCCAGAAATCTTCCTCATCACTACAATGATGATCCCTCCAACGAAGCCGATGGCTAACAAGACTCCAACTACGATTCCAACCAGAGTTACTACTGGCAAGCCATCTTTCTTATCTGTTGTCTGCGTCTCGTCATCTGCGTTATCTCTATCGGGGTGTTTTATTTTCTTGTCCACTGAGTGGCTAGTCACCACTTTGACAGTGGTTGTACTCTCATGCTCTTTGTGATCATGGTCTGAGGTTCCTGAGATTGGCAGTTCCTCCATGGGAGGCTTCGTTCCACTCTCTCTGTGTGTTGGCTCCAGAGGTATCTTGTCAGTAGATTCATTCAGCCCTCCAGTAGCACCCGTGGTTGCTATTCTGTCTTCTAGACCTGGGGTCACCATGCCATCTCCTGTACCTGGGGTCACAATATCATCTTCTATGGCACCTATGGTCCCTCCTTGTGCAGAGTTCCAGAACCAAACGCTCCCCAAAACCCAGAACAACACTGGCGCGGTCCACATTTTGATCCCGTTGGAGCCTCAGCAGCTAGTGGTTTTTGTGGGTTGTGAGAAGATGAAAAAAAAAAAACAAAAAAACTTCGAAGCGACAGGCCCAGCCGGGAAGAGGTCGGAAGGAGGCTGGAAGGCAGGCGGTGAGCAAAAGTTCCAGCTCCAGAGAGTGCCCGGGCTTTCTCGACTCGCAGAGGGAGCAAGCACAGCAAACTGTTGTGCAGTTTGGCAGCTCATAGCCAGAATTCTTACATTGCACTAAAAGTTTCTTGTGCTGAAGTTTTAGCATAGTAAATGTTTCATATGATTCTTTTAGAAGAAGAGTTGAGAGAGAGAGAGACTATGGAATTGGGGCTATATTATATTTCAATCATAGAATTATTTGAAGGTGAACCCAGACATTGTATTCTATATAGACTGGCAGTGCAGTGGCCATCACACTAATGAATGTGGGGAGGTACTGTAGGAAATTCTTTGGACCTGTCTATGCATTTTGTTCTATTGAGTAATCCACTTCCTTATGTAACTGTGCTGAACACACTGACCTCTGTGGGGACAGTTCACTCCCAGGGTCCGAAAGACATGGAAGGCGGGCTAGCTGGACTTGTTGCTCTGGTTGTGGAGGTGTTGGTCAATGATGATAATACTTTTAGTATCTTCCACAACATATAAATCCTAGATCTCAACAGTCTATTACTACTAAATAAAATTTTGGTTTTTTTTCCTCTAATCTTTCTGAAAGTATAGTTACCAATAGTCTCATTGCTGGAAAATGCTCCAACTTTCAAGAGTGTCCCCGGGCTCTTTGAAAAATCCACATGGTGTTATGATCTTATGCGTGCTTGGCATCAACTCTCTCTGGTTTTCCAGCCTCTACTTATCTGCCATTCACCCTTGGTGATTTTTTTGGACTTTCTTTCTTTCTTTCTTTCATCTCATGGCCACATGTATACTGAGCTTCCTGTCTTCCTTCATCCTTCTCAACACATCTAGACACGAGTAGAAGACAGAACTGCACATTGCATTCTAAGCAGGCCCCTCTAAGGTTCTTCATGGGGCAATTGAGTCTATGGCAGACTCTAATAAAAACCAACAAAACAAACAAACAAAAAACCATTGTGGACAGTTTCTTGCTCTAATCCATATCTCGCCCTTACATCATTGTGACGAGTGTCCAATAAAAACAGTTCAAAGAAGAAAAGACTTTTGAGTTCCACTTTTAGAGACTTAAGTCCCTGCTCTTTGGCCCCTTTACTGTCGGCCTATGGTGAGTCACGTAATTGTTGCAGACAGGGGAAAGTGTGGCATAGACAAGCACTCCATGGCAGCAGGGAGCAGAAAGAAGGACCCACAAGGAAAGAATTTGCAATGAGATATAGTTCTCACAAACACACAATTACCTACTACCTCTAACTATGAATCATCTCTGGACCTGTCAACGGTCACCTGATAATGCTATCAAATTATGAAGCCATCAATAGATGAAGCCATTGATGAAGTCGAACACCTCAAAGCCCCATCAGTCAGTCACTAAGCTTTTAGTGTATCAGCCTGTGAGAGACATTAATGACTCCAACTGCAACAACCTCTATTATACAGGGCTACCTTTAAAGTTTAAAACCAATACCACAATTCCTTACATGTCTAACATGGTCAGCTGCTACAGTGTTTGCCTGCACTGGGGGAAGCTCATGCCCACACCCATGATCCTATTTCCAATACTGTGCTGTTAGAGATTTTTCTCGTAAAATACTTAGATAGCATATGTGAGATAATTTATGTTTACTGTCTCAATGTTTACTACTATTGATAATTCCATGTTAATATCTGATGTTCAAATCCATAAGCACCCTGTTGCAGTATTACCATACTGTATTACCATTGTTTTCTGGGAACCTTCCCATAGTTCCTGTCACAATTATCCCATTTATGCAGCTGATAAGCTCAGGATTGCTTCCTAGAGATGCAGCAATTATCAGATAATACAGGAGATTAAGAATGGAGCATAGATGCTAAATCCTTCCTCTCTGCATGCTTGTTCAATACCTTGTCAATTAGATTACAGCATACTTGCGACATAGGGAAAGCTCTGATAAGAGGAACAGAGGAGCATGACAAGTCATGATCTTTCAGGGTGGTCTCCAAGGTGCCAGGAAGGAATGCAGCGTGTAGGACTCAGAGTGAATTGAAATAGACTTATCTATGCTGTGAATTGGTCTCTTGATTGAGACTCCGCATGTGTGTGTGAGACGTGTGCTTGATGAGTTTGGTTGAACTTGTGAGGCGGTTTGTGATTTACTTCCTTTGCTTCTCTGCTCTCAATTTAAAAAGGTAATGAGAAGTCTTGAGAGGACAAGTATACTTTAAATAAATATTGAATATTGCTAAAACACAGTTATTTGTTAATTCATGCCCAAACTGAACAACAGTCAAGGAAGATGCTTGATGCTTGAGGGAAGGCAACGGAAACTTCTGATGCTTGAACTTTATGTAGCATCCTAAATGCCATCTTTATTAGGCCCTGTCTTTGCAATCACCTTTAAAGAGAGCAAGAGTGCTCATACTTTTTTGGCATTGCTCAATCTGAGTTCAATTGCAACTGATTTCCAGGGTCTGAAGGGTCTTTTTACTAGAAATAGTTCCATGATCTAGGAAGGCTGTGGGTCTTTTTAGAAACACTAAGCAACTCTTCTAAAAACACACTTTGTTGAAATACATTTGCATGTACATCAAAATATCCAAGTTCATTAGTGTCAGACTGACCTGCATTGGCTTTCCAGAACCTTTACTAGACCAAGTGCTTAACACTGGGTTTTCTGAGATGTTCAAAATATTTGGGTATTGTCAACCCTCCATTTGTTATCATAGAACGTAAAGATGAGAATGCATTAGTCCACTGTTTTGATTCTGTCTGTAACGGAACGTGATTTGTGGTTCTCATTGTGTTTTGTTTTGAGATTATTTTCAAGTGTGCATGCATCCTGTAAAGAACCAGATAATAAGTAGTTTAGAATACTTTTTAAAAATCTATATATCTGCCTGCTAGCATCCAATTTCTAGAAACTGGACTTTTACTCTTGAGATCATTAAGAGAAATTCAAAATATCCCAAATTTGGAAACAAACACAAGAGTGTTATTACAAATATACATATTCAATTCAAGCTTGAATCTTGGGTTTTAAATAAAAAATAAAATTTCCACATTCTTTCTTGCTCTTACCCTTTCTTACTCTTATGCTTTGTAGATCAAAGTTAAGAAATTGCTACTATGTCATCTTCTTAAGTCCCCTTGTTCTCATCACTGAGTTCAGAACCTTTAATGGTATCTGCTTAAAAATCAAAGGAGCTGAGATGCCTGTGTTGAAATGATATAGACAGGAAAAAGCCACTATTGGCCTCTGCCATTTAATAACATTCAGGTTTCCTTCTACAGTTTCCAAACTATCAATGGGGTAACATTTTTATTTTCTAGTTTGAGAAAGCAGATGTTTCTCTCTTATTTTTTTCTTTTATTAAAGATTAATTTTTTTCTTACATGATATATCATGATTATGGTCCCTTCCCTTCTCTATTCCTCTCTGCTTCTTTTCCCAGCCAGATGCACTCTCTTTATGTCTTTCATTAGAAAACAACCAGGCTTTGAAGGAATTATAATATTATAATATGACATAATATAATTAATATAATAATGCAATATAATATAAAAGACTAAAAGTTAACACATTGGAATTGTACAGAAGGGAAAGAGCCCATGAGATTACACTAGAAACAGATACCCACTCATGCACACACTCAGGAATCCCATAAAAACTACTAAATTGGAATCCATAAAATATACACATGGTACATATTCATGCAGCTTCTGTCTCCCATTGCATCACCAATGATTCCTAAAAGAGCAGAGTAACATGGGAGACAATGGAGATAACAAATGGGCTGGCTGTTGGTGCCTTGGAATAGTAGGGGATTCCTGGAAGACCAAGTGAATTATCCCAAAGATGTGCTTCATGATAATGAGCAAAACATTGGTGGAGAAAACATATATAGGATATTTTTGCAAAATATCCTCTGTTCTTTCAAACAAGTGAGAGCTCTTTATCCTCTTACCAGGATATTAATCTAGAGCACTGAGTAGGTCCACTGCTTACACTCACTGGCTTGAGTACAAACATCAAGGCTGTACTCATCATCTGCCTATATTTGCATCTGTAATAGGAAGGAAGAAATAACGGGATCTGTTTTGTTTTACCCTTCCCAGAAATCTGAGGATATGTCACCCGATGAACAGGCTAATTCACAAATTGGAATAAATTGGATAGATTAAACACTGAATTGAAACAAAACAAGAAGAATGGATATTGTAACAATTTGTAAGAGTAAAATTAGTGATGTTTTATCTAAACGTTATTGGAATAATACATAACAAATACAGAACAGCAGGGCAGAATGGCTATCAATAAGGTATTATGCATATGGTTTTCTTTATGTCCTTGTAAGGCGCCATCCTGTGATTTGCTGCCTGATGTCTGGTTTTGTATTCACAGCATATACATTTCCCTATACCTTGTTAGAAATCTACAATGTAGAGTTGCTTCCCAGACACACTGGACCAAGCTGCATTTTAACAAGATCTTCAGATGGCTTGCGTGCACAGTAAAACCAGAAAGACTCTGTTGTAGTTTGATCTCTTGCTGTGACAAATACTGTGACTAAAAGCAACTTAGGAAGAAAAAGGGTTTGTTTGACTTACATGTAGAGGTCACACGCTAATATTATGGAAAGTCTGTGCAGAAACACAAGCAGAAACTAAGTGAAACCACAGAGAAATTCTGCTTCCTAGCTTACACTCTGGATTTGTTGATCTCTTATGCTTAGCTAACTTTTGTGCATAACTTAGGACCACTCACCAGAGGAATAATGCCACCCATAGTGGACTTGACCCCACACACATGCCACAGACCAGTCGGACCTTGGCAAGCCCTCAACTGTAGCATCTTTTCTCAGATGACACTAGGCCGTGTTGAGTTGACATTTCAGTCTAACCAGGACACTCATTCTCATTTCCTTTTCCTCTTCCGTTCCCTCTTCCTTCTCACCGTTCTTCACCTTTCTGTTCCTCCTGTTTCCCTCCCTGATCCTTCCACCCTTTGCCTCATTCTCTTCCCTTTCTTCTTTGAGTCTCTCTCACTATTCTTTCTTTCCTTTCTTCCATCCTCCTTGACCCTCCTGATAGAGTACCACGATACAGTCTTGGCTGGTCTGAGACTTGTGATTCTTCTGACTCAATCTTCCTGATGTTGGTATTAAAGGCATATAACACCAGGTCCCACCAGAAAGCCTAATTCCTGTGGTTGCAGCTATGACTCATTTCAGAGATAGTATTAATTATAATATCCCCAGGGCAGCTGGGTACTGGAACTATCAGTCTTGACCTCAAACAACGTGGGATTCTGAAATAAAGATAACAGCTTTCCTCAGCGTTTTGGGTAAGGTGAGAATTTAGTGGACATGATGAAAGCAAAATGGGTCCCAGATATATTGGGATACAGTAGTTTAAGTGTGTTTGCTTTAGTTATAGTGGCTGCCACTCTATTACTCTGGGACATTTATTTCAAAGAAATGGTGATGTCATGGAGTGTCCTATTAATGAGATTGATTAGTTGTCATAAAGTCAGCTCAGAAAGACTTTCAGAAGTCACATTAAATAGAAACCACATGTCTCAGATAAGATTACAGAAGATAATCTTAAATTTTTAATGCATTGAATAAATACACCTGTTTAACTATTCTACTTAGTCTGATAGAAAAGAATGAAAAGAAAATGTACAGTTATCTTTTCTGATAGCAAATTTTCTCTTCAAATAATTGCAGAAATTGACTTGGGCATCAGTGTTTTTGGTAAGGAAGCAGAATGAGATCTTACTTGGGCTTGGACTTGTCCATGATGAAGTCTGGGATGCAGCACACACTGAAGGCCGGGGCACATAAGAACATAAGGGCAGCAGGAGTAATGTGGTCCCCATCCTGGATCAGATGCTGCATTCTGCCATTGATCTGACCCCAAACCAATGGACTCCTGCATGTGAAGCAAAAGGAGGACATTATGAACCATAGTGTGGGTATTGGGAATTGAACCCTGGTCCTCTTGAAGAGGAGCTAGTGCCAGTAACCATGAAGCAACCTCCCAAACCCTTTAAATTTGTATTTCTAAAAGCTCTTCAATGATAATATCACATAGGTCATGGTAAGAACTTGTTGATTAGCGTTCACTGATAATATTGTACTCCTGCATTTACACCGTCATAATTAACCATGTTCCCCATGCCCAGGACAATGCATGTTGCTGGAAAACCAAAGCTGAACTAGTTAGCATTGGTTTCCCATAGGTCACAGCCTGAGGAAATCAGATGAGGTTGTCTGAGGAAGAAGTTCCTTGTCTCCTTACTCATTAGAAAAGGAAGTTCTACTGTCCTCAATTCAGTGAGACTGCTATCCCCTATTTCTTGTGTCTCTACTTCTATCTGTCTTCAGGAGGTTCAGAGAAGACACAAGCATTTTTTCAAATCTCAGTGCCATCCGTGCCTCATCAGGTGTCATTAAGATTTCACACAGAGATGGGGACAACTATTTCATTGTGTCTCTGTGTGTCATTCTCTGCCACTTACAAGACTGTGGCAAGATGGCCTGCTGATTCTTGCCTGTGTCTTGGATAATTTGTCAGTGTCATTTTAGCAGAGCCATTTGTACACTCAGTGTCTCCAAAGGTAGTCCAAGTTATTGATTACTTGGTTTCTGAACACAATTGCATCATACTTTCTCTTTGTCCTTGTTGCTACAGGCTTTAGATTATGGTCTTGAGCCATTATAAGTCGAAGAGTAGGTTAACCCAGGCAAAGTTTTCCTTAGAACTCTGAGCGTCAACATTCCTTCCAACAAGCATTGTCACTGAGCCAACTTCCTAGCCTCTGTGTATCTGTCTAGAGGTCGCTTATTCTCAGAGACATTCACTTAAATTGAATGTGGTATTTTTCACTATGTGTTTATATGATCTATCATTCTACCTTCATTTCTAACCTTTACTGACTTTATTATAGTTTGATTCTGTACACAGCTAGATTGAAATGTGAAATGTGTCCCCTGCTTTATGTTCTACATATGACATAAATCTTGCACACTTTACATCACACATAGATGCACACATACATGCACACAAGCATAAATTCAGCCTAAATTAATTGGGCAGTCACTACATTCTGCATGCTGTTTATATAGTGGGAATAATTTACATCATACTAATTGCTTGATGATGTAATTCAGAGTTCCTCCCTCACTCTTTACTTCTGGCACCTTCCACAATCCTATTGTCACCTCAGAGATGTAAAAAAAGAGGTGGGATATTGAAGAGACTTACTGGTGCTTAATGATAAGACTGGGAAAAGATACACACTATTTCAAGTTATTGATTTTAATAACAATTTTTATTTTATTGCTAATAATGACTCAAGTGGTTCACTTAGATATGAAAGAATCTGCAAAAATATCTTCTGATCACCTATCTAAAGTAGAAAAAGTGGCACAAAGCCTTGACAGGCTACAGGATATCGAATTCAAGCATAAACAAAATCTGTCCATCATTTTCAGAAACAACCCAAATTATACAAATGACATAGCTACCCTGACATCTGGAGTTTAAAAATTGTTATGCCAAATTCTCTATCAAGACTGTATGTGACTTCATTTGGTTCAGCAATGTAGGAACTAGAGTGTTCCATCATAGGAATGTAACAACAGACGCTTTGAAGCATTGCGCAATGTGCTTAGGTCATGGATGGGAGGCTCCAGCTCTATGCCCTGGTCCCTCTAACTCTGGAATCCGTGTTCTTCCTCCTTCCAGCATGGCAGCATTCTTGTGACTAGCTTCTCCAAAGACGGCTTTCTTCTTCAGGTAAATGACTTTTCACTTAGATGATTTTCTTTTTTAAAATCAGAATGTCTTCTTTCAAGAGAGAAGTTTAAACATTTATTCAAAATGAGTGGAAGGAAAAATATACCTGGATACACACATATAGGCTAACACTAGAAGAGAAGGAACAGGCTGAGGCTGGGGATCCTCAGATTGGGGAGTCCCTGGAAGTAAAGAGGAACTAGTGAGCATCCATCACCCCAGTCACAACAAAATGCCCTCTGGCTAAAGTTCGAAGAGTGTGTCCTGGGACTCTGGGCCAGAACTGCTAAGTTGGCCTAAAAGATTAATTGGTTAATCATGAGCAACCAATTAAGAATCATAGCTTTTTATTCTACAGGAAAATGTTGCTGCCAAACATAGCTAGTCATTAAGGGTTTCATTGAGGATCATTTGCTTAATCTTCTGATATGTTCCATATGGGCTCAGTTTTGCCTTGTCAGCGCTGCTGTCCTTACATCGCACTCTTCTAATGTGGGATTCATTCTTAACAAGTATGAAGCAGACGTTAGTGGTGGGTGTTGACCAAAAGCTTTCACTGATTTTACTTGTTCATTTGAAATAATTTTATGTCATGTCTAGATATTAAAATTTGCTTAATACAACCTCAGCATATAGTCCAAAGTTCTCATAAAACCTTCCTAGGGCAGAGAGGATTCTCTCAACCTGTTAAGCTGACTGAAAGGCTTGAGGGCAGCTCCAGGGTTCCTGCCTCTGTGAACTGTTACTCAGCTGGGTAGTCTTTCTGGTGTCTGGTGTCTCTGAGTGATTCCAGTACTCCTGTTAATAACCATTCACCCATAGTCCTGTCAATAATCCCAATATGCTCATTGGGAGAGAGAGAGAGAGACAGACAGGCAGACAGACAGACAGACAGACAGACAGACAGACAGACAGACAGACACACAGAGACAGAGAGACAGAGACAGAGAAACACAGACAGAGACAGAGAAAAGAGCCTATTTGTTGTATCTATATTTAGCTAAAATATAAGAAAGCATTTTCATGATGATATATCTAACTTCCAGATTAAAAAAGAGTCAAGCTTTCTCAAAAGATAACAATGAGATCTGAACTTGTGATAAACATTTCTTAGAAATTACCTACAAGTGATCACATAGAAAATTAGCTCCAGTATGGCCCACATGTTGAGACCCATGAAAGTATAAAGGGACAGATAACTACTCACCACAGCTGATGTCACATGTTTGGGAAAGAGCAAAGTCTGAAGACAGAAGCAGCAGATTGAGGGAACATTCTAGAAATGGGAGGGAAGTTTGTGACAGGCCGGTCATCAATGTCATCAGAATCAGAGAAAGGTGGTGTCTCACAAAAGTGCCTGACTTTTGGTACAAAGTACTAAACTCTTGTCTAGAATTTCTGCTTTATAGCCATGGTGTGAGACCTAGTACATGTGCATTTCTAACAGGATGCTAGCTGGATAATGACACTATTACTGGCCTAGGCATCACATTGACAGAATCACTGTCCTATAATGATGTAAAGTAAAAGCATCTTCCCACCTTCTGGCTCTTGGGGCAGCATAAAGTGAGTGAGTTAGCTCTCTACAACCCTGAACATTCTGACTTCCAAGATTGTAAAAATATTTGTCTGTCACCTTCTATAGACTTCCTTCTTATCTCCTGGTCATTATTTCTCAACACTCTGACAGAAACACTTGCCATGCAGATGTATTTAAAATCTTGGGAAGTGTCTGTCTAGTTTTGTTTATCTCCATTGTGGGATTATCCATAACGCTCATTGTGACTATATTGCAGAAGAGCAGGGCATCTGGCAGGGTGGGAAAATTAGCCTTTAGGATTCCTTCCAGAGAATTCAGTGAATTGAAGAGACAATTTAGTGTGGCAATCTACAATAGAAACCAATATTTTAGAATTTTACACCACCATACACCCATCCATAGTCTTTTCTTTTCTTTTTTTTCTTTTTTTTGGTTTTTTGTTTGTTTGTTTGTTGGTTTGTTGGTTTTGTTTTGGTGATTCCTCCCCTAACACTGTGGGTCCACAACTTCTTTTACATTGTGGCTTCCAAATAGTTAATAGACACATGCTCCAATAATGAAGCAATGAGTATTCCTTCCATGGTATCAATATTAAGTGTAAAATTTACAAGCTTGTATCTGTTGTTTGCCAACAAGAGTCGCACTTTCCTTTGCACCTGTCACGCTTCCCCTTGACTCCTTGGTGCCCCTTCTGCTGGGAGCACTCTGATGCCCCTCTCCTGTTTCAAGAGACTCAGTGTGACTCAAGAATGCCCCCAGTCAACACTAGGCATGAAGATGGGAGAAAGGACTGTGTGAGTCACGTCCTCTAGGCTTCCTGCTGGTCTTGTATTACTGCTCACAGATGTGAGAAGGGGCTTTGACAGGAAGCATAAGCCAAAGCCCAGCACTGTTTTAGGACACTGGCACAGCCAGCTGCTACAGCCTTGAGGATCCCACTCGACATGTGGATGGAGCCACTGTGTGAGTGTCTCCTAGAGGACTTCTCACACTTTTACAGGTCTACAAATTGGATTGGATTTTTCTCTCTCTCCATCTTTCCCCACTGGCAGCCCTTTCCACTCATCCTAGCTTTAGTAAGAAAATTGCCTCTCCTTTCAGACAAGGTTTTGTTGAGAACACATTTAGAGTCCAGTTACAAGTTTTTCAGACTCTAGCTCTGACAACGGATAATGAAGGTTTCTACATTGTATATAGGAGGCATGCTTTCTTTTTCTAACCCTATCCAGGATTCTGCCATTTTTATCTGGTTTCTCTTGTTATTGTCTAATGGCTCTGAGTGGATAAGGGTTTTGCTAAACATAGACATCAGGAAAGAGGCAGGTCTGGGTTCAAAATTCTTGGGAGAAAAATCTACCCAACTAATTTTATAGTCTAGTTTCCAGAGAAAGAAGCCAGGCATGTCATACACGTCAGAGATCATCTCTTTATTTTCAGGGCTTATGTATACCAACTTACAGGGTCTGTGGCTCTGATTGTGTGTGTGTGTGTGCACATGCATGTGTTATGCACATGTGCATGTGTGTATGCATGTGTGTATAAGTGTTCGTGGCACTTATTAGAGAGTAGGCAAGTAACAGTGTGGATATTGGGTTAGTAAAATACAATAAATTAATTTGTCTATGCTGTGTAGGAGTTGGGTGTGCAGGAAGAGTTGCTTCTTTGAAATGCAGCCATTGTTTAACTGAAATGTACTTTGTTTTCTAACTTTTTCTTCCATAGATGAACGAAAGGGGGTTTCTCTCATCAGCATTTCATTTTCTAGTGAACATGAACTTTCCTAAAATATACCTGTCAGCCAAGAATTCTTCAAAGTCTATATTCATAAGCTTGAGAACTTACTGAATGATAGCTAAGATTCATCACTGCATCAGTATTTGTTGAGTATACTAAGCAAACGTACCCAGTTGCAGAGGATAGGAGCACTAAGATTCGCCTTAAGGACGAGTATTATTTCACAGAGGAACCCAAAAGTCAAAATCCGAAAAATAGCTTACCAGCATTCAAGAGGCTGTATGGCCTGATGCTGCTGTACAACCCCACATGCCATGCATAATAAATAGTCCACATTAGTCGCTGTAGCTGTAAGGTATCAGTGTGATTTGTTACATTTGAACTTGTGGTTAGTTAGACTGCAAGTACCCTGAGGGCCAGCTGTGTGCTTTGCTCCACTGCATAACCTACTCTTCAGCCACCACACATCAGGTGCCTTATAAGCATCATCGATTTATTCTGGCATTACTATTATTATTAAAAGAGTGCAAAGTAACATTTCAGAAATTATTGAATCTTGAGAACTCTTTGACAGAAACAAAATGTAATCATTCTTTAATTACTGGTATAAAAATTGCAATCTTATATCAACCACTCACATTTGAAATTAAAATGGAATCACTCTCAATAATATTAGAAGAAGAAAATTAATGGTTTTGCACTAATGAGCTTCCTGGTTTATTACTTAATAAATTACTGTTAGCTACAGGAAATATTTTAGGGGGCCACAATTGGTAGACTCATTGTATTCTACATACATTGGTGTCATAAAATATTATTTTCCATCTTTCCACAGAATGGAAATGATTTAACAAACTATAGGGATGCTAAATATTGGCTCTTGGTGTCCGCTGTTTTCATGATTGTGGCATATATGCTACAAGTAAATCATGCCCATTGCAGGTTTATCTTGTTAACTAGTAGGGAGATTTCATTTCAAGCCAAAGTTGAGTTCACTGTAGGTAAGTTAGCCATGGATAGTTTTATAGTTATCCCTTAGAGCCACTAGTAACTTAAAACTGCTAGAATTTTCCTTATAATTTTCAAAAGTTGTGGGGGTTTTTTGTGGATTGAAATTTAATAGTGAATTCTAATTCTAGAATTGTATTACCATTTAAAATAAACGAGTTACCATCATTCAAAGCCTATTTTAAGAAGACTATTTAAAAGTCAAAGATATAGAGAAATTAATGAACCTAACTTTTGCATGCTGTGAGTGGGCAATTCTGAGGTCTGGTCTAAGCTAAAAGTGCATCTAGATAGTAAAGTGTCTACAATCTCCCTGCCTTGTATTATCTACCTCTTCCCTGCTGTGATCTCTCATATATGCTGTATCACCAGTCTTTACAACATTTAAGTAATGAGGTCAGTATTTGGAAATACCTGGGAAATGATATGGACTCCAAAAGAACATTTCATTTTGCATCACCTACCCAATATCTTTTTCTTAAGCTCCCCTGAAGGTGATAAGAATCTATCCCTTCTTCAGGATAACCAGGAAAGTTATCTGATCCAGCTCATGAATCCTTAAAAAAAACTTTACACAAGAAACATATTTAAAAAGCATTTTAACTTGGCAATATGTATAACCTTATAATTTAGCTACATTATACTTAGAACAGACACACCATAAATAGTAATTAATGTCTATTGTCCTCAAGAATGTTATATTTGGTGTAATTTATAAGCTGAAAGATTAATTTGCATAATGAACTATGATCACTTAAAAATGACAATTGTGGCTAGTCCAAAGCACTTTATCATAAAAGCAGGCATATTCACTGGGGAGCTAATTTTCTATTTGGCTTCCATCTGTAAATCAATATCCAAGAAAGTCTATGGGTGCTCAGGAGGAAAACAGTGAGTTTCAGGAGGAAAATGTAACAATTGACCATATCTAGACAATGTTCTCCAGGCTCCAAGACAGCAACACCTCTGCTGTTTTTTTATGTCATCCAGAAACCACATTAAAGGCACAATTGCATGCAGCTTTTCATATTCCTTTGTCATATTCATTGTGACTATGACAAAACTACTTCAAAACAGACTTGAAGACTACAAGCAGGGCACCAGTATTCAATATATATTGTAGATATCTGTATCTATATCTATAACTATATCTGTATCCATATCTATAATTTATATTAATATCTATAGATAATCCACACGAATTTTGATGTAATTTATAAACTGAAGATTAATTTGCATGTAACTATGCATGAACTATGCCCATGTAAAAATGATAATTGTAGCTAATCCAAATCACTTTATCAAAAACACACACATATAAAATTGAATACATGCATATATATATATATATGTATGTGTATATATATATATACATATATATATATATATATGAGAGAAAGAGGGAAAGAGAGACAGAGACAGAGAGAAACAGAAATGATATATACTCACATATACTAAATATAATATAAAATATATTATATATAATAAATATGTATTCCCTAATGTGTGTGTGTATACACACACACACACACACACATATATACATATATATATATATATAGAAATATATTTATATATGTATATATATGAGAATGAGAAACTACTGAATCTGTTTTCAACATTAGCTGGGTCAGGAGGTATTTTAATTATAAATTCTTTTCAGGCCTTTGTCTCCATATTTCCTCCTGTGAGTATTTTGTTCACCTTTCTAAGAAGCATTGAAGCATCCACATTTTGGTCTTCCTTCTTCTGAGGCTTCATATGGTTTGTGGATTGTGTTTTGGATATTCAGAACTTTTGGGCTAATATCTACTTATCAGTGAGTAGATACAATGTGTGTTCTTTTGTGACTGAGTCATTTCACTCAGGATGATATTCTCAAGTTCTATCATTTGCCTGCGAATTTCATGAAGTTGTTGTTTTTAATAGCTGAGTAGTATTCCATGGTATAAATCCATTTTCTATATCCATTCCTCTGTTGAGGACATCTGGGTTGTTTCCAGCTTCTGGCTATTATAAATATGGTGGGAATCCATCCCATATACAACCGCCAAAGCGGGATGTTATTGTGGATGCCAGGAAGTGCTTGTTGATGGAAGCCTGATGTAGCTGTCTGCTGAGAGACTCTGCCAGAGCCTGACAAATACAGAGGAAGTTCGCAGCCAATCATTGGACTGAACTCAGGGTCCCCTGTGGAGGAGTGGTGGAGGAGTGAGAGAAGGGACTGAAGGAGCTGAGGAGGTTTGCTGCCTCCTGGAAGGAGCAATAGTGTCAAAAGGCCAGACCCCACCCCCACCCCCGCTCAAACTCCAGGGACCCGAACCAACAAACAAAGAGTACACATGGAGGGACTCATGGCACTGGCCACATATGTGGCAGAGGATGGCCTTGTTGGACATCAGTGGGATGAGTGGCCCTTGGGCCTGAGGATGTTCCATGCCCCAGTGTAAGGGAATGCCAGGGGGGGGAGGATGGGAGTGGGTCGGGGAGTGGGTAGGGGAGCACCCTCATAGAGGCGGAGGAGGGGGTGAGATAAGAGGTTTCAAAAGGGGAGACCTGGAAAGGGGAAAACATTTGAAATGTAAATAAAGAAAATATCCAATAAAAAATTCTTTGCAGGTTGTTACAATTTAAAACAATTTCCTTTAATATTTTTGATCAACTCTGTGGCTAACAGAGCTGTTTGTTGCCACATTTCACTTCCCGTATTTCCATTGGATAGTTCTTAGGTTTAGTTGTTTTTGTGAAAAGAATACAATTGTTCTTTTGGTATCTGTCTTAGTCAGGGTTTTTATTTCTGCACAAACATCATGACTATGAAGCAAGTTGGGGAGGAAAGGGTTTACTGAGCTTACATTTCCACACTGTCGTTGATTACCAGAGGAAGTCAGGCCTGGAACTCAACTCAGGCAGGTCAGGAAGCAGGAGCTGATGCAGAGGCCATGGAGAGATGTTTTTTACTGGCTTGCTTCTCCTGGCTTACTCAGCCTATTCTGTTATAGAACCCAAGACTTCTAGTCCAGGGATGGCACCACCCACAAGAGGCTCTACCCCCTTGATCACTAATTGAGAAAATGCCCCACAGCTGGATCTCATGGAGGCACTTCCCCAACTGAAACTCCCTTCTCTGTGATAACGCCAGCCTGTGTCAAGTTGACACACAAAACCAGCCAGTACAATTGACTCCTTGTCAACTTGACACACAAACACATCACTATTAAGCCTCAACCCTTGTTTTTTTATTCATCTCCAAGATTTAAAGTCTCACAGTCTTTACATATTAAAAGTTCAATTAATTTAAAATGTCTAATATTTTTTAAAATTTAAAGTCTTTTAACTGTGGGCTCCACTAAAATACGTTCTTCTTTCAAGAGGGAAAAATATCAGGGCACAGTCACAATCAAAAGCAAAACCAGTGTGTAGGCTCTAACTCACGATCTTCTGGGCTCTTCTAAGGGCTTGAGTCACCTCTCCAGCTCTGCACTTTGTAGCACACACCTTGTCTTTTGGGATCCAGATGCCTGTACCCCACTGCTGCTGCTGTCCTTGGTGGTCGTTGCATGGTACTGGCATTTCCAAAACACTGCTATAACTAGGCTTTACCAATAGTCTCTCATTGTCTGTCTTCACGGTGCCAAGCCTCAACTCCTTTGTATGACACCTTCAGTCCTGGGCCATCAATTGTAAACTGAGGCTGTACTTTTACCAATGGCCTTCCATGGCCTCTCACTATGCCGAGCCTCAGCTGTTCTCCATGACCCCTTCATGCTGTCAAAACCAGTACCACCTGGGTGACTCTTACACATTACTAAGTCCTGCTGCAGCACAAGGTACAACCTTGGCTGTCTCTGGAACACAACCACTTTGTGCTCTCAGAAAACACTCTCCAGAGATGTTATCTCAATGATGCTGGTTTCTTCTTAATCACTGTTAATTTCTTAGCTCCAGTTAACCAGCATCAATAGTTCCAGTAATGTAAAGTTTTCACCTTAGTAGTTCTGGTATCTTGTTAATCACAGCTGATACTTCAGCCCCAGCTAACCAGAACCATAGAATCTTCACAATCAAAACAACATGGCCCTGATAAGAGTCTTTAATCTTCCCTTTGAAATTTCACAAGCCAGGCCTACATCTCTGCACTGTTCTCAACATGATCTTCCAAGCTCCTACAGAAGATCCCACAGAGTTCTTAACAATCAGTGGCTCTTCTAGCTCAAAGTTCTAAAGTCCTTCCACAGTCCTCCCCAAAATATGGTCAGGTTGTCACAGGAATACCCCACTCCTGGTACTAATTTGTCTTAGTCAGGGTTTCTATTTCTGCACAAACATCATGACCATGAAGCAAGTTGGGGAGGAAAGGGTTTATTGAGCTTACACTTCCACACTGTTGTTGATTACCAGAGGAAGTCAGGACTGGAACTCAGGCAGATCAGGAAGCAGGAGCTGATGCAGAGGCCATGGAGAGATGTTTTTTACTGGCTTGCTTCTCCTGGCTTACTCAGCCTGCTCTCTTATAAAACCCAAGACTTCTAGCCCAAAGATGGCACCACTCACAAGAGGCCCTACCCCCTTTATTACTAATTAAAAAAAATGCCCCACAGCTGGATCTCATGGAGACACTTCCCCAACTGAAGTTCCCTTTTCTGTGATAAAGCCAGCCTGTGTCAAGTTGACACACAAAACCAACCAATACAGTATCTTATGCAAATATAATATTCAAGCAATGAATCCCTGCAGCTCTTCTGTATCTTTGCATTCTGTATCTCCTCCTTTAATTTGGTAAGTAAATGTCAGTAATGTCCTGAATGAATGTCCCTCAAGATTGTAGCTAGAGTTCTTCACTGTTTTTGCAAATGCTTATCCACTGTGATGTTTACACTGTAGACAGAGCTCTCTTAGAGACTTGAAGACTTGAAGTATTCATTCACTCACTAAATCCAGATCAGATGTTATCCAATTTAAGCTAGTGTCAAAACTCTGTTTTAGGGTGTGCTATGTACCAATTAGCCTATATAAATTTCTACATTTAATTCTTTAGTTTACCAGATTGATTGCCTTAGCTTCGGAGATACTGAGACCTCTTTGCAAGCTTACCTATGAGTACACATCCTGTCCATTCTGTGATTAAAACATGGAAAAGAATGGAGCCCAGAACTGGAGTATTATGTGATAGAATTTTATGGTGCTTCTCCAATTCATCATTAATTTAATCATGGTCTTTTTATGAGATAGATCATAAAATGTGTTACATATCCAACAAATGGTAGTGGTGTCTATTTTGACACAGATATCTGTGTCATATGAAACTAAATCAAAATCTTTGAGGTTGTAAACATAGATTTTGTTCCAAATCTCTCATAAATCTCTCCTAGGCTGTCATAAACACAATTTTTCTTCCTTGTAAAAGACTTTTTGATAGCAAAAGTATATATAGCTTCATAGAAGGGAATGGTGGCTCATGATTTTCATTTCCTTGTCTAATGGCTTCCCTGTTTTTCCAAAGGGACGCTAAGCAGGTCTGCTCTATTGTCCTCCATCTTGAGAATGCATTGTTCACCAGCAGAAATCTGATGGTAGCAAGGAGAGGCTGATAGTACTGCCTATGGGCCTGAGAAAGCTTCTTTCCCAGGTCATAGCAACTCATTCAGAGCTAACAATGGACTTCACAGTGATTTGCCGACAGCCCTACAACACATCACCAAGTGACTACAAAGCTCCAACCCCCAAGATTACATTAAATCTTAGCCTTCCAAGATTTGAAAATCTGATTTTTCCTTCATTTCATCCCATAATAAAAAGGGAACCTTCTTAATTTAGTTTTGACTTATACATTGTATCCCTACTTGCCTTAGTATTGAGTTACAATTTATATAAGGTAAAATTTACTGGTTTCAGAGTATATGTCCAGTGCGAATAAGTATCTCCAAATATTCCTTATGCATGATTCTTTTCCTGAGCATTTTGGTCATTTTGGAATCTTTGGATTCCATTGTTGAAAATTTAGAATTATTGCTGCCTGATTGCACCTGGGTCCTTTCAATCCTTTAAAAGAAAAAACTTTTATTCAGGGTGGTTTGAACTTGCTTTAATTTTTTCCAGCTGTACCTCCACCATACTGGGTGAGATTAAAGGCATAACCCAAAAATCCAGGCTAAGGCAAAGCCCACACTGACTCCCATCTTCTCTAGCATTTATTTACTGGAATCTGCCACCACAAAACGTACCTTCGAATATTTCTTGTATCTGTTGTTGTAGTTTATGAATCTATTGGTAAGACAACATTCTCTATTTCTTCCTGGTTTCTTCTTTGTGGGTCAGCTTTCTTTTGAGGTTTAACCCCAGTGGCACAGAAAGGAGAGAAAACAGATGTCAGGAACAACAGCAAACCACACCAGATAATTAAATAGAGCAACACAAAATGAACACAGCAACTGTACCCCCTTCCCCCCAAAAAAACCCTATAGAAATGGAAGAATATGATTAGTACAGATTAGGAAATTAGGTGTTAGCTGAAGTGAACTGTGAACAATGCAGTAACAGAAGAAGGGGAGACAAGGAAAGTGAGCAAGTGAAGAAGCAAGGCACGAAGCATGGTAAAGCACAGGGAACACACATATGAAAAATGTTGAGAAATGAAAAAAAGTATTCAGTACAGGACAAAGATCCCAAAAGAAGCATTAGTTCTTTCCTAAAAAAAAAAACAAAAAAAAAATGAAGATTGAGGATCTTCTGCTCTTCTCCCAGGATTCTCCTTTTGAAGTGTACTAGGTAAGAATGGTTGTTTGTTTCTCATGTCCAGATAGGAAGAGAAAAACAAAACAAAAGCAAAAAACAGGAAGGGCATATGTGGACTGGCTGGGCTGCTCTATGCCCTGTCTAACCACCAGTGTTTTCTACAGAAGTTAGTGGCCCCTGAATTTATGCCTGTGATCCCCTTATCCAAGAAGACCCATGCAGCAAGAGCAAAGGATGACCTGGAGGTGCTCCCAGTTTCTGAGCTCATGGGATAATTCCCTAATTGTCTTATGCCAGAAGTATTATTCAAGTGTGGGGAAATTGTTAGAACAGTGACTGTTTTTCCAACTAATGTCTCTGGGCCTCTAGGGGTGATGAAAACAATTCACTCAACCATACAGGACATATGTGCCCCAGAGTACTTGTCTAGCCTACTCTGGCAAGATTCTTCTGTGTCCCAGTCCTGTATACACCCCTACACATGGACACTTTCTCCTTGTCCATGAATCCAGGCTCTAGTTTCCTCATGGAAAAGCCTTCTATTCTCCACTGTGCAGTCCAAACTTGTCTTCATATAGAGCAGTGTTGGTGAATCTGCGCTTCAGCCACATTGTTTCCAGGGCTCCCACTGAGTTCTGGGGTGGCCACTCAATTAGCTAGTGAAAGAGATATGCTATTGTGACTTGACAGTATGAAAATTCAGAGGCTTCTAATCCTGCCAGTTATTAAGATTTGAAAGTAGAAGCTTCCTGGAGATAGTTGCCACCACAGTATTTTGAGGGGAATTAGGAATGTAGGGAGTCATTGCTGACCTCTGGTCTACTTTCCAGAGTGTCAAATTGTATAGTTCACTGAGGATTCCTTTCCTCTTTTAATGCCCTATTATCCTAGACTAATCAATTTTTAACATTCTTTAAACTTTACTTTTTATCTCTCCTTGCCTATTTTAATATGCTATATGTATATATCATTATAATTATTAATATTATAGGCATTGAAGCTGTTTTATAGGTGGGTGTTTATGGTTTAACCTACCTCCATTCCAAAACAAATCAGAGGATGGCATGTAACATTGCTACATAATTGGAACATTATACACAAATCTACGTTTATATTTTTCTAATTGCCACAGTGGTTGGTTCAAGATCACATGTTGCACCTAGCTGTTCTTTAATTTGAATCAGCTCCTAAGATGTTCGTTGTTGGGTTTTTTTTTGTTTGTTTGTTTGTTTGTTTTGTTTTTTGTTTTTTGGGTTTTTTTTGCCGTTGGCACTTTTGAAAATACAACCAAGAACTTCTGTCAAACACATTTCAGCATGAGTTTTCAGTGGCTTTCTCATGAATAAGAATCAGCTGTTAGTTGCTTCGCAAGAACAGATGATGTCTGATTCTCTGTCTTTCTGAAGACTTTGCCTCAGAGTCAGGGCTTTCGATTATTCATGAAAAGATATTTGGTCATTTGATTGAGGTAGAGTCCATCAAAGTTACAGATTTTGAAGAGATCTTTTATCCTTTCTTTGTTCAAATTAATGTGCAATCTGGTAGAGCAATTGAGTAAATTTCATACACTACAATATGTTGTCAAGAATATGTTCACAGAGCTTGATGCTTCCTGCTTGACTCAATTATTCTCCTCTAATTTAAATGTTAATTTCCCATCAGTCACTATGTTTCATAGAGTTCTATAGTAGAGTTGCCTCATTCACTCAAGTTATTTATGTATCTTTTATATTTGACTCGTGGTTTCTTTCTCCTTTTTTGAACTACTGTAAATTGAACCCAGAACCTCAAGGAGGCTAGCCAAACACTCTGTCATTAGCATATATGTCTAGCCCACATAGATTTATTTTCTTAGTACATTTATCCACTACTGTAATTATTTACTTAAATGCAAAATTATGGAAGACAAGCTCAAAATACAAACAAAAATCAGTAAAACGAGTTGTACATCAAAGAGATCATTTATTATCAAAAGATATAAAGGATAGTAAAAAATGAATAAAACTGCTTTGATTCATACATTTTCTGCACAAAGATTAGAAAAATCCTCTACAACTTAGCATTACTCTGATAACTGAGATAAACACAAACTTAACAGAACTTTTGAAACATATATTCAAAAGGAAACAAAGCAAATATAATTGGTAATTTCATGTGTAAATCCTGTGTACATATCAAATTTTCTGTACATGTTTTTACTCTATTCACACAGCTAAGAGATGGCCAGATGAAGGTAAAGGTTTGTCTTTCCTGGAGATTATGGTGTGGTCTTTTACAGACAATTTAATCACTGAGGAAGTTCTCACATAAGTGACATTTTTATGTGTGTGAATGTTTTACCTGCATGTATGTCTATGCAGCCATTGTGTGTTTGGTGCCTTTGACATCTAAAACTGGAGTGATAGGTAGTTATGAACTGTTGTGAGGGTACTGGGAATCAAACTCAGGACCTTGGAAAGAGTAGCCAGTGCTCTTATCCACTGGGTCATCGTCATCACTTTATCCCTATTTGTGCAGTTTCTTTGTGTTCCTTGATTATTCGGAAATCTTCCTCTTACGTCCTAAATGGAAGTATTAAAGAAGAAGAAAGTAATATGGCTTTCTGTTGCCCTGTTTGATTTTCTGGTGTGTGTGTGTGTGTTTGTGTGTGTGTATGTGTTACTATAGACTGAACACAAGTCCTGTGTGTACAAACTAGGAACTCCAATATTGAGCTACGTTTTCAGTCCTAGCTCTATTTGGTACTACTAAACTTCTATGTCCTAATAATCACATCACCTCCAGCCAACATACAATGCTCTGGGCAGTTTATTTGTGCCTGATTTTCTCCTGCTACTCAGTCCTATGGCATTTGCTCCTCCCATTCTTCTGCTTTGCACACATAAAGTCAATCTTGTCAGTCCTTTTTCCTGAATGACACACCACATAGGTGTCACATGTCTCTAGGAGGCTGGTATCTGCTGCACTTTCTGTACTTAAACATCTCCCTTCTCCAACCTCTCATGCTGGACATATACACATTTTTTCTTCTTCTTCTCTAAACACATCCATTCTTTCTGTCCTATCCAACATTAGCAATACTCCTTATCCATCTCTTGAGTCATATAAATAAAATTTCATTAGAATTCTATTGAGTAATAGCTTTAATAAGTAAACTATAGAGGAAGCCAAGCCATTATATGCTTTACAGTATCAATCCTAGGTTTATATGCATGCTCAAGATCACATTGAATTGCTTCCCCTTGTCCAAAGTCCACCTTAGTTCCCTCCTCCCCTTCCACAAAACTTACCTTGGTTCATTAAAATTAGCTTGACAATGGCACAGCCAACTAAGAAAAGTATAGTGATATGAGGGTGGGGCTCATTAGAGAAAGCTGTCTACCCTTTCACAGACTGCGAACTACAGTCCTTTGGCTGCCCTCATTTTGAAAAGGTCAGAGGAACTGCCAGGAATGCTCTCCTTTCTCTCTCACGGACCTTGAACTTGACCTTGCGAGGTGAAGAGAGACAATGGCATTTTAGGAGCTTGTTAGACCATAGTAGCCAGCAGATGGGCCAACTGTCAAATTCAGGGAACTGCAGCCTCTATTGCTGACACTGTCAAAAGACAAGGCAACCTTTGAAAACCATCACTTCAGGATGAGATGACAGCAACCACAGCAGTGCTGGGTGGACAGAGCCCAGACCCTACCGTGGCCTCAATCTAGGATCCCTTTATAGAACAGCAATCTGACTTAGGCCACTGTGTTCTTTTCATTTGCCCCAAATATAATACCTTTACTTTCCATTTCTTAGGTGGGACCCTGCACAGATAACTTCCTAGGCTTTCCTGATATCCCAAAGGCATTTAGTTCATTTCCTTTGTGTTCTAAAAATACTTAGTGTAAGATTTTAAAAATAATGTTACTGAAATACAATCAATTCAAAATCACAGATACAGTAAAGAAATAATAACATTTCATCACAGTCTTTAAGATGTAAAGTATAAGATCATTTATATGACATAAAAGAAAATATTAAATATAAAAATATTTAATGAGAATGAAATATATTATATATTATATATAATATATTTTATATATTTTGTGTATTATATTTATTTTTATTTTTATAATATATTTATAATATAATAGAAATTATATTATAAATATAATATATATTATATTAGATATAAAATATAATATATTTTCCTCTCATTAAATAATATTTTTTATATTTCACATAATATATATTCACATAATATATTGTAATAAATACCATTCAACACCAAACATGTACGATAACATAATGATGCTCCCTTGATTAATTTCAATTTAATATTTCTTAAGACTTCTTCTTAGTGTCAAAATACAAAACTACTTGATGATATGGTTTGCTGGAAGAAACTGTGGACTCTGCTGGTCTCTTGGATTTTGTACAAAATACATTGGATCATTATACCAACACTTTTTGTAGTCCTAATGATTTATCAGTAACCAGTCCTGATCCTAATTCATACCCTCTGCTCAATGAATTTTCATGACTTAGTGGTAATCTATCTTGACAACTTACAATTGTTTTCTTAACCTATATCCATTTAAGAACATCCTAACTGTTATCAGTACATATGGTTCTTATTTGGTTTGCTTTGGTTTGCTTTGGTTGTTTTTGGAAAGACACTTGTAAGAAGTAGTTCCTTACCATTTCAACTTCAGGAATAGTACTAGTTCCTCAGTTATGTTATCTTTAAAAGATGTGTGTGTGTGTGTGTGTGTGTGTGTGTGTGTGTGTGTGTGAGTGTGTGTGTTGAACCTGTCAAAAGTCCCAGAGACCTGGGATGTGAGAGGCTCCCAGGAGTCAAAGGGGATAACCTTAGCTGAACTGCCCAACAATAGGGAGATGGAAACTGAAGGGACCATTCCAGTAAATAGACAGGGCTCTTAGTAGAGGGATGGGGTCACCAAACTATCTTCAATTTTTTTTGACCCAGAGTTGTTCCCATCTGAAAGAAATAAAGGGACAAAAATGCAACAGAGTTTGAAGGAAAGGGCTTCCAGTGACCAGCTCAACTTGGGATCCATCCCATTGGCAGGCATCAAACTCTGACACTTTTACTGATGTCATGTTGCTCTTACAGACAGAAGCTTAGCATGGCTGTCCTCTGAGAGGCTCTATCAGCAGCTGACTGTGATAGGTGCAGATACTTACAGCCAACCATTGGACTGAGGTCAGAGGCCCTTCTGGAAGAGTTAGGGGAAGGAGTGAAGGAGCTGAAGGGGATGGCAACCCCATAGGAAAACTAACATTGTCAACCAACCTGGATTCCTGGGAGCTCCCAGAGACTAAGCCACCAACCAAAGAACATACAGGAGCTGGTCCAATCCACAGGCCCCAGCACATATGTAGCAGAGGACTGCCTTGTTTGGCCCCAGTGAGAGAGAATGTGCCTAAACCAGTAGAAACTTGATGCCCTAGGGAAAGGGGTTGGTGGGAAGAGTAAGATAGGGGTGGGTGGGATGGTAGGGGAGCACCCTCTCAGAGGCAAGGGGGAGGTGGGGTGAAGAACTCTGGAAGGGGGGACCTGGAAGGGAGGCAACATTTGGAATATAAATAAATAAAACAATTAAAAAAGAAGGATGTATATGTGTGCATGTGTTTGTGTATATTTGCACATGTGTGTGCACGTGTGTGTATCTGTGCATATGTTTGTGTGTGGTGTGTGGGGGTGTGTTTTATGTATGTTTGTGTGTGCATATAAGTATGTGTGCTGTATCTGTGTGTGGTGTGTGCATTTACGTACAAGTGAACATGGATTCGTATGCATGTTTGTGTGCACATGTGTATGTTTGTCTCTCTCTGTGTGTGTGTGTGTGTGTGTGTGTGTGTGTGTGTGTGGTGAAGTTTTTATATGAACTGATATTTATGGAAGAATTGCCATCACTTCATTTATATCTATTCTATTTATCAACATGTTTGTGTGATAGCATCTGTATTTTTCAAATAAAAACAAATGAATTTTCCAGCAGAAAAGTTAGATGACATCATAGTTTATAAAATATTTTATTTGTTTTTGTTTATGTGTATATTCTGCCTTTTTACCTGTATGCAAAGCGCTTTCCTGTAGTACCTGCAATAGCAGAAGAGAGGGCTGGAGTTCCTGGAACTGGAGTATCAGGTGTTTGGGGACTGTCTGATATAGGTGCTAGGAATGGAATTCTGGCCCACTTGCCATCTCTCTAGCTTTGCTGATTTGCGCTTTAAAATAGATAACTAACTAGTTCCTATTGTTGTTCATCCTAAAGGGCTGCAAACCCTTCAGCTCCATAGATCCTTTCTCTAACTCCTTCATTGAGGATTGTGTACTCAGTTCAATGAATGGCTGTGAGCCTCTACATCTGTATTAGTCAGGTATTGTCAGAGCCTCTCGGGAGATAGCTATATTTAGGCTGGCTTGTCCTTCCTTCAGTCTCTGCTCCATAAAGGACTATACAGGGTGGGACTGAATGTTCTGGCAGCATGTGTATAGTAGAGGATCGCAAATTCGATCATCAATAGGAGGAAAGGACCTCGGCCTTGTGAAGGTTTTGTGCCCCAGTGTAGAGGAATGCCAGGGCCAATAAGTGGGAGAGGGTGGGGTGGCAGGCATGGGGAGGGGGGAGGCAAAAGGGGTTTGTTCTTGTTGTTTTGTTTGTTTGGTTGGTTGGTTGGTTTTTGGAGGGGAAACTGGGAAAGGAGAAATTTACATGTAAATAAAGAAAATATCTAATAAAAAAATAGATAACTAACCTCTTTGGCACTTAGAAGTATGTGTTTTGTTTACTCTAAAACCAGTGTCTGGTGACTAAGGGGACAGAATACCGAACACTATGGAGCAGTCTAGATGATTGAGAGAAAGAAGAGAGGAAAGAGAAGGAGAAAGGGAAAGGAAATCAAACAATACGCTTACCTAGGTAAGTCTACAAAGTCAGAGCAATAGGCTTGTTTCAAAGTGGAAGTAGTGAACTTTAGTGGAAAATGTGAATAGTTTTTTGATATCTGTTGTTAATATTTAATTCAACTCTATCCCAAATGTATAAGAGTACCTGCTACAATGTTTCTGTGGGTGTGAAAAGAAAGGGAATTGATGTTTACATCATTTATAGTTAAAGGAAAAACACCATTTACCAATGTTGCCCACATTTTAATGTGTGTTAATTATGGCTATCAAGTATTCACAAGTTCTGCAAGTGGTGGTGAAATGACTTCTACCCTCAGTGTCAGCTTGATAAATGAAAACCTTTACTTGAAAAAAAAAGTGAAATATACATGACTCTCTCATAACCCTGGAGGGTAAGAATGATGTCAAAATATTTTACTCCAGTTTTTGGTTAGTAGGTTGGTTAATTGAGCTTTGGCTTGGTTGATACTGATAGGAAAATAAATACCCCAGGGATGCTAAATCTGTTCCAAAGCACAGGATACAGTAATTTAGTCTTTCAAACTTAGAATATGAGAAGTAGTTTGTTGCCAAGGGGAAATTCATAGAATACCAAATACCAGCATTAATGCTTTTCAACAAAGAGTGGTTTGTTTGGGGAGAGTCTCATTATTAAATTATCAGTTCCACGTGACCGGATGGCTTTCTGAGGTGGATACAAAATGGGTGCTCCCTTTCTTTGCAGGGTTTCCCCTGTCTGTGCCTCTGTCTGGAGAGTATCTTTTTCTGGAGAGTGTCCCTGAAGATAGGTGACTGGCCTTGTCTGAAAAGTGACCCTGCTGTACAGAGCTTTCTACAAGACTGCAGAACTCAGCTCTGGCTACCAACCCCCATGATAATTAGGTACTGTATTATTACCAATCAGCCCTTCCCGCTCTTTTGATGTTTTGACCAATTACCCCTTTCCACCCATACCCCTGAAAAGCTCTTATATATCCTATTTCTGAAACAATAAAGTAGACGTGTGGAGCTGCAGAGGTCTCCAGAAATCATTCTGTCCATACTCACAGCCCTCTGAACCCTCCTCTCTACCTTTGCTCCTTTTGTCCTCTCACACTGGTGGCCACAGCCTCTAAGGAGAAAAATGAACCCATAGGTTGTGTGTTAGGTAGGACAGCATGTAGATCCATTCATTTTAGCAGTAGTAGCTGACCCTTGTGGTGCCTTGCTTCTATGCCAAGTTCACCTAGAAATTATATTTGTTGATAATTACCTCAAATCACCATTCATTGATATTGGATTAATTTTTGTTGATTGTGACCACCTAACATTCTCAAAAAAAAAAGAACCTTTTATAATGCTAAAATTGGTAAACCAGTGATATGGGTGATATGGTCAATAAATACATTGATAAGTATTGAGAAAAGTCTTCACATGCACTAAATAGATCATTCAACCACTGCAAATCTCTTAGAAATCATGCATGGCTAACTACATAATGAAGTAGTATTACTGGTACTATTTCAAATTGGAACAGATGGAAACTTATGTTTCTTAATAATAAATACAAAAGTTACTTTTCCTCCTGTAATTTAGCTGCTAATATTAAGAAGGAGAGCACATACATACATTATTCGTTGAGGCCAGAATAATGAGGGAGACACTTTTAATTACCCAATGCCTTCAAACAAGGAAGCATCCTTATGTAATATCATATATATGTATATATTTTTATTACTAAATCATAATTATAAGCTTGGCTGGGATAATAAGTCATCCTTATTTGCCCTGTGAGTTTATGAGTCTATCTTTAGTTGTCATTCTCTTTTCTCTCCCTCTTTTATTTTCTGTCTTTCCTTACCGTTATTGTTAGGTATTCCTAATTTCCTAAGCTCTGTGGGATCTGAAATCTTAGAGAACCAGGAATATTTCATTAGCTAAACACTCAGCCAATGGGGAACTCACAAGTGAAAGACTGCGCTAATATGCACAGCTGGGGATGACACAGGGTCTAGTATCTGTAGTCTGGCAGTTTCTACTTCAGTAGGTTCACTCTGAAATGATGCTTGGAAATATGTTATACTGAGAGTAATCCCCATGTGTGTTTACTTGACGATTCCTTATGCAAAAACAAGTTTATTATATCCTTCATTATTACTTCTTCTTTGATCACAAAGTTACTGCATTGTGTTTTCTAATACATATGATATAATTAGATGTATTTGGCTGAATTAGGTATTAATGCATTAGCAAAGAAAAGAAAGGGTTATGCGTTCAGAATGAGGAATACATAGAAAACTATGTCTCCACAAATACCTATGGATCAGTTTGGGACAACCTCTAAATTCCTGATTCCAAGACAGGGTAGATAAAAGACATTTATCTTACTGATCTTACTGATCATAGTGGTTTGAATTAGAGATGTCCCCTACTGGTTCTTGTATTTAAATACCTGGTCTCAAGCACATAGTGCCTGGGGGGGGGGGAGTTTATTGAAGCAATTTTATGGGGAGAGAAAGGGGTTCTGCCAAACTTTTCAGTTTCACTTCTGAGTAAACAATACACTGGGCAGCTTCTGATACTAGTATAATCAGCTAAGGTATTAATAATCAGACAAATGCTCCGTTACTTGCCAACTGAGTCTTGCTCTGTTTCATGTGTGTCCTCAATGAGAGCTTAATTTGGCCACATGCTCATTGTCCATCCTTGTCCATCTCCTTATGTCCCTACCTGAGACTCCCTACTCAAATCTCAAGTCTTGCCTTCTTTTCTCTCCTGTCCAGTCACAAGCTCTAGCCTTTTATTAATAAATCAGAGACCATGGGCAAGCATTCTTTAGAGCACATTGGTCAACACAATACCTATGTCCATATTGCAACCTGTTCTTGGGGTAAGAACTCAGCATCTGAATACAGAGTGCATAAGACTACTCCTAACAAAGGTTGTAAAGCCTTGCTGGACAAAGTTTATCACGTGGGTTAGTGAATGTAGATAGTTCATGACCCACTTTGAGTTCTGTTTCTCTGCTTCCTAATTGTGGTTGAAGGTATGATCTCTCAGCTCCCAGCTCTGGCTCTCTGTTGCCATAAATTCCCCTGCCATACGGAATCTCTCTCTGGAAGTCCAAACCCAAATCAATGCTTTCTTCTATAAGTTCCCTTGATGATGATATTTTATCACAAAAACATAAAAGAAAGTTGTAAACTGACCAAATGATTTAATTTTAGAAATTCAGAGTTTGTGATCTAGATTGGATTAAATGTTGCTATGGGTTATTATAAAAGTACACGTTAGTTACAAGTTACAGATAAAAAAAAAATTATTGGTTGCCTTGTGCTGCTGACGTTTGTAGCTCCAGGCGCTCATCCCTGTGTGGATTCTCCTTGAATCTCTCTGTCTTGCAGGGATTCTCTTTATTGCCTTCTTCTCTCATCAATCTATAAACCCTTGCATACCAGAGTTCAAACATGGTCCAGACATCTGTTTATTTACAAGTCTCTTAGCACATTGAGGATGATGAACTGTTGTCTCCATGCTCTACAGGTGACAAAATCATACCCAGTGACTTCATCTTCTACCCATATTCCCTGCTGTGTGGCTTTATAGCTCTTCCCAGGGACAAGTGGAGTCTGGTCCTTCCACTTGACCTTGTGAACCTGGACTTGTCCATTAGCTATTTTGTCCATTAGTGCAATGAACTCTATAAAATTTAATCCTTAGCCTTAGCCAAAAGAGCTATTATTCATTTCTGCTCCTTCTTTAGGATTCCTGTCCCACTCTATCAACGAGAATGGCATTACTGTGCAAATGTGTATCTAATTCAGACTTTGAATTGTTCAAACTCAATTGAATAAATAGAAGTTTACATAGTAGGAAAGTTGAAACACATTCACTTGTCATGGTCTCAATTTTTCTTGTTTTCTTTTTTTGTTTTGTTTTGTTTGGCCCCTTTCAATTTTACCCATCAGCTTATTCCACAAGGTAGCATTTCACAAAACACCATTGTTGACGCATTTGGCTCTTTCTAGATGTATGATCTTCACAAGTCACTCAATTGCATTTTCAGTTTCCTCTATCAGGGAACAGAGATATTACCGATTATTGATACTACATTGTCAGCCCACCACGATGATTAGATTGTAGACAATATTTTGGAAAGTGTTTTTGAAGCTATTGCATGCATAACCTTGAATGGAGCAATAGAACTACTAGTCTCCTTGCAAAGAATGAGAGGAGGCAGAGAAAATGAAGGAGGAGACTCATAGGATGATTGAGAGTCCTGGGACTCCTAGGGTCAAATGGTAACTGTGAATCTGCACATACATGCTTCTCTCCCTACCAGCCTTATCAAGTTTAGTGATGGATTTCTTTTCTTGACAAATTGCCATTGCAGGTTATTTCCTAGATGATATTTCCACAAATGGAAAATCATTCTCCATTGCCTGAATGGCACTAAAGAAAGTTATTATTTCCCATCTGATTCCACAGAGCTCACATTCAGATTTACCAGCAAGTGGGTCAATAACAACAGGGCTGTTGCCAATAGCAATTGAAGGTGGTTACCTCTCTACCTGGTGACAATGTGTCACCTCACATGGTGCATCTTTTGAATGATAAAACAAAATTGACTGCATCAAGAAGTAAATCACTTCTAGATTCTCTGTAACATGAGAGCTATTTAAGTAGATTTTCTATTGCCTTTAAAATAAAAAAGAGGTTGTGTGTGAATGTACAAAGGGAGAAAGGATAAAAAATGAACACATATTTGAAGGTGACCTTTTAATATTTATTTTAAAATCACTAGTAATACAACCTTTTCTACTGATTTAAGAAATGACTTATCTCTAATATTTAACTTCATTTTTAATTTACTTATGTGGGAAATGACTTATCTCTAATATTTAACTTCATTTTTAATTTACTTGAAGAAGTCATTGTGCTATTAAACATGGCCTTAAGTTCCCTTATCTTATCTGTAGCTGGATATTTTTACTTGATGATTGCTGAGTTTTAAAGAAGTTACATAACAGGTATTTCCTCCTCATAAAGTTTTTGTTCAAGTAAACAATCTTTAAAAAGAGAGAGAGAGTTGTGATTCTTTCTTGGCATACATTCAGGCAAAACATGGAAGCACACAATATAACATTCAGCCAAAATATTAAACACATAATGAAGTACATAAATATTTATTTTATAAAAATCACAAATGTTTACACATGATTATCTCAGTAGATAGAGAAGACATCTTTGACAGAATAAGACACTCCTTCATAATAATAGTCCTGGAGAGATTAGGACTACAAGCGATATACCTAAACATAATGAAGACAGTTACAGCAAACCAGTAGTCAATATTGACTTAAATGGAATGAAATTCAAAGAAATTCTACTAAAATCAAGAATGAGACAAAGTTGCCCACTCTCTCTATATTTACTCAATAGAGTACTTGATGTCTTAGCTAGAGCAGTAAAACCACTGAAGGATACCAAGGAGTATAAATTAGAAAAGAAGACGTCAAAGTATCTGTATCACAGATGATATGATAGCATACTCAACTGACCCTAATAGTCCCACTGAGGAATTCCTACAAGTGGTCAAAAAATTCAGCAAAGTAGCTGGATACCAAATTAATTCACACACAAAAAAAAAATCACAAAAGTTCTCTTATATACAAATAGCAGACTAGGAAAGCAATCATCAAACACCTCTCACAGTACTCTCAAATAATATATAAATGTCTTGGAGAAACTCTAACCAAGCAAACGAAATACATGTATGATTAAAAACATCAGACCAGCCTCAAACAGGATGAGGGAAATTAAATCCATGTATAATAGTCCAATGACTTCTTCAAGTAAATTAAAAATGAAGTTAAATATTACAGATGAATCATTTCCTAAATCAGCAGAGAAGGTTTTATTATTAGTTCTTTTGAAATAAATAGTGAAAGGTTACCTTTAAATATGTGTTCATTTTTATCTTCCTCCCTTTGTCCATCCACGCACAACTTTTTTTTTTAATTTCAAAGGCAATAGAAAATCTACTTAAACAGCTCTCATGTTACAGAGAATCTAGAAGCAATTTGCTTCTTGATGCGATGAATTTTGTTTTAACATTCAGAAGTTGCTACCTGAGAGGTGACTCGTTGTCACCAGGGAGAGCGGCAGCCACTTTCAGTTGGTACTGGAAGCAGCCTTATTTTGTGGACCTTCTTGCTGGTAAATCTGAATGTGAGCTCTGTGGAATCAGATGGGAACTAATAACTGCTCTTAATATCACTCAGAAAACAGAGAATACATTTTCCATTTGTGGAAGTATCATCTAGGAAATAACCTGTAATGGTAACTTGTCATGAAAAGAAAACTTTAAGACATTGAACAACGAAGTCGAAGAAGATCTCAGAAGGTGGAAAGATCTCCCATGCTCATGGACTGATAAAATTAATATAGTAAAAATGGCCATACTACCAAAAGAAATCTACAGATTCAATGCAATTCGTATCAATATTCTAATACAATTCTTCACAATATTGAAAGGACAAATCTTAGCTTCATATAGAAGCACACACACACACACACACACACACA
>JADRCD010237866.1:0-14951 GCA_019843815.1 Montemys delectorum
TAGTGAATGATGTTTTTGTTTTTGATGTGTTCTTGAATTCAGTTTCTGAGAATTTCATTGAGGATTTTGTATTGATATTAACAAGCAAAATTGTTCTGAAGTTCTCTTTATTTTTTGGGTCTTTGTGTGGTTTAGGTATCAGGGTAGTTATGGTCTTCTAGAATGAATTATGTAGTGTTCCTTCTCTTTCTATTTTGCGAAATAATTTGTTAGTATTGGTATTAGTTCTACTTTGAAAGTCTTGTAAAATTCTGTACTAAGACCATGTGGCCCTGACCTTTTTAGGGGTAGGGGAGAGTTTAAGGACTGCTTCTATTTCCTCGTGGGTTATGGGATGGTTTAGATAATTACCTGATCTTGATTTTGTTTTCATACATGTTATTTGTCTAGAAAAACATTAATTTCATTTCCATTTTCATGTTTGTTTGAGTATAGGGTTTTGAGGGAAGACACAATGATTTTTTTGAATTTCTCCAGTTTCTCTTGTTATATCACCCTTTTCATTTCTAATTTTATTAATTTGGATACGGTCTCTACACCTTTTAGTTATTTTGGCTAAGGGTTTTCAATGTTGATTTTCACAAAGAACCAGCTCTTGTTGTTGTTGATTCTTTGTATTTTACTTCTTGTTTCTAGTTAGTTTAATTCATCTCTGAGTTTGACTATTTCTTGCCATCTGCACCTCTTGGCTGAATGTGATTCTTTGTGTTCTGTGGCTTTCAGGTGTGCTGTTAAGTTGCTAGCACAAGTGCTGTCCAATTTCTTTATAAAGGCATTTTGTTCTATGAATTTGCCTCTTAACACTACTTTACTTGCATTCCAAAAGTTTGCATATGTTATACTTTAATTTTTATTCAATTATTAAAGTCTTTAATTTCTTTATTTCTTTCCTGGCCCAGATATCATTGAGCCGAGAGTAGTTCAGTTTGCATGGGTACATGGGCTTACTGTTATTTTTGTTGTTGTTGAAGTTGATCTGATAGAACAAAAGTAGTAATTTTAATCTTCTTTTTTCTGTTGAGGCTTGTTTTGTGCCCAACTGATTATATGATCAATTTTGGAGAAGGTTAGATGCGGTGCTAAGAAGAAGGTATAATCTTTTGTTTTGGAATGAAGTATTCTGTAGATTATGTGTTAAATCCACTTGGTTCTTAACATCTGTTAGTTTCATTGTGTCTCTGTTTAGTTTCCGTTTTCATGACATGTTTATGGGTCAAAGTGGACTTTTGAAGGCTCCCACTCTTATTGTATAAAGTTCAACGTCTGTTTTGAGCTTTAGTAAAGTTTCTTTTATGAATGTGCGTGCCCTGCATTTGGGGCATAGATGTGCAGAACTGAGGATTCATCTTGATAGATTTTTTTTTCATTTGATAAGTCTTTCAATTACTTTTGGTTGAAAGGGTAGGTTGTTAGATATTAGACTGGTTGCTCCAGGCTGTTTCTTGAGACAATTTGTTTGGAAAACCCTTTCCACCTGTTACTCTGAGGTAATGTCTGTCTTTTGTTACTGAAGTGTGTTTCTTGAATGCAGCAGAATGATGGTTCATGCTTAAATGTGTAATCTGCTAGTCTGTGCTCTTTTCTTAGAGATTTCAGTCCACCATTGTTGAGATATATTAGTGACTAATGGTTGTTAGTTCCTGTTATTTTGTTGTTGGAGGTGGTACTACATGTATATGATTCTCTTCTTTTGGGCTTGTTGTGATGATTAATATCTTGTCGTTTCTTAGGTACAGTTACCCTTATTATTTTGGAGTTTTCCTTCTAGTATCCACTTTAGGGCTAGAATCATAGAAAGAAATTGTTTAAATTTGGGTTTGCATGGGATATCTTGGTTTCTCCTTCTATGGTAATTGGGAGTTTTGCAGGGTATAGTTGTTTGGGCTGGCATCTGTGCTTTCTTAGGGTCTGGAAGACATCTGTCCAGGATCTTCTGCCTTTTACAGTGTGCTATGATATCAGGTTTAATTCTGATAAGTCTACATTTATATGTTACTTGGCCTTTTTCCCTTACACCTTTTAATATTCCTTCTTTGTTCTATGCATTTAGTGTTGTAATTATTATGTGATGGGGGTATTTTCTTTTCTGGTCCAATCTATTTGGTGTTCTGTAAACTTCTTGTACATTTATGGCCATCTTTTTCTTTAGGTTAGCGAAGTTTTATTCTAATATTTTGTTGATGATGTTTTCTGGCCCTTTGAAATGGGAATCTTCACCCTCTTCTATTCCTATTATTCTTAGGAATATTTAGTCCTTTCATTGTGTGCCAAATTTCCTGGATATTTTGTGTTAGAAACATCTTTAATTTGGCTTTTTTCTCCAATGTATCAATTTCTTGTACCTCTGAGGTTCTCTCTTCTATCTCTTGCATTCTGTTAGTGATGTTTGTGGCTGCAGCTCTTGGTCTCTTTCCTAAGTTTTCCGTCTACAGGGTTGCCTCCCTTTGTGATTTCTTTATTGTTTCTATCTCTGTATTTAGATCTTGGACTGTTTTGTTCAATACCTTCCCCTGTTTGGTTGTATTTTCCTATATTTCTTAAGGGATTTATTTATATCCTCTTTAAAGGCCTCCATCATCTTCATGAGATGGGGTTTAAGGTCAGAATCTTGGTCAGGTGTCTTAGGATATTTAGGACTTATTTTATTAGGAGAGAGCTGGGATCTGATGATGCCATATTGCACTGGCTCTATTTATTATGGTCTTGTGCTTGACTTTGTCATTTGGATTTCTCTGATGTTGAGTGGACTAGGTGTTCTGGATTGAAGAATGTCTCCCAGGAGGCAGGTGGTGCTCAGTGTCCGAGTTGGAACATGCTTCCTGGGAAGCAGGCAGAGCCATGTCTCTCGTAATAGCCAGGCTCCTGAGCCCCTGATTAGAACAGGCCTCCTATGAGGCAGGAAGACCCGGGGGTGGGAGCCTATCTGTTAGGACTTCAGGGAGGGTTGTGCAGATCAGATGGGCAATTGGGGCTCTGGCAGGGTGGGATGCATTCCATGTCTGTTGGGTTATGTGTGGTCACAGGTGTGTCCATGGGCTGTAGGGTGGGTGGAAGACACACTGATCACCATGAGTAATATTTTAAATATTACAGAACATTCTAACTTATATCTGTGCTAGGTAGTGGTGGTATGTGTATGCGGTTGTGTGTGTGTGGTTGTGTGTGTGTGTGTGTGTGTGTGTGAACTTGTTATAATCTAGGATTACCTTAGAAAGGCATATTGCAATTGAGAAAACTCCTCCATCAAATTAATGATCGATGTGTGAGGGTCCAGACCAGAGTAGATGGTACTATATTTTGGCAGGTGGTCTGGGTTGTATAAGAAATAATACTGGAACATGTAAAGAGAAAGGCAGAAAGCAGGACTGTAGTTGTTACTTCCGTTCTTGGTGCCCAAGTTTCTGTGCTGCTTTAGTTCTTGTCTTAGTGTTCCTGAGATGGACTATGATCATAGTTTATAAGCTGGAAAATACTTTGGTCATGATATTTTATCCTAGCAACAGAAACCAAACAAGAGTAAAACTTGGCTACAGGACCTTAAGTCATTACTATGAAAGCAATGTGCTTTGGGGGAGTAGTGAAGAAGGAGCTGTAACTATGAACTTGAAAAGCTTAATAAGTTCTAGTGGGAACTCAAAGCTGAGAATTCTGAAAACAAGTCAGGAGGCAAAGTTACTTCATAGTCCTTTCTGCAGTTTCTGCTTGTAGGTTCCTGCCTTGACTTCACTCAGTGATACACTGTAAGGTGTAGGATGAAATGAATCCTTTCCTCCCATGTTGCTGTGTGCTATGGGGTTTTAATCACTAGGAAATAAACTAAGACAATTTCCATAGAGTTTTACTAATTTACATTTTCAATCATAGTGCACAATGATTCTTTTTTACCTGCATTCTTTCCAATATCTGATGTTAAATTTTTTTGTGTGTGTATATGTGTGTGTGTGTGTGTGTGTGTGTGTGTGTGTGCTTTGTCAGGTAGGTGGGTGGCAACTGCTTATAATCAACCCAAGTCAAGTCACAATTCTTTTGTTTTTTCATTTTCCTTGTACGAATTATTGATTTTTATGTGTATGGTTATTTTAACAAGCTCTTCAAGAGTGAACCGTGTGGATACATTGTATCCAAAAGATGGAGTCAGATCATCTGAGACTGCAGATACAGAAGATTTATGAGCCACTGTGTGGTGCTGGAAATTGTCCCTGGTCCCCTGGAAGTAGAGTTAATAATCTTAACTGCTGAGCTATTTTTACCCTTTTGATATTTGTTTTCCTGGTGGCAGGTATTCTGTCAGCTGCTTGTTCCCAATGTGGTTTAGAACTTCTGGATTTTATGCAATTCCATTTGAATATCTCATTTTATGCAATCAATACTTGGGATTTATTCCCATGTTGTACAGTTCTTTTCAGAAAGTACTGGCCATGCAATGTCCTCTAGTGTCTTCTCTGGGCTTTCCCTACTAGTTTTAGAGTTTAGGGTTGATGGTCTAGACGTATTTTTTCTCTTGAGTTGAGTTGTGTGACCCTACAAATGTGATGATGTTGACTTATATTACAACTAATAAGTATTCAATTGAAAATTCAGAACTGTTCATGTTGTGACAAGAATAGGTTTTGAAATCTCTCTTTAGAAATTATCCAGAGTAAAAAGTATTGGCTATATTCTTCCATTTTTAAAAGTATTATAATGGATAGGATATAGATAATCCACGCAAAAGCTATACAACTACCTTGTTATTGTTTTTAACAAATGGTAATATGTTCATTTTAAATCTCAGTTAAGCCATGTACTCAGATGTTTCTGCACAGAGAAAGAAACCTTGAATTGCTGAATTGTTCTGATGTAACTGGGCCTTACACACATTTGAGGATTTAAGACAGAATGCCATGACCAACAAATCCAGATGCTCCTTGAGCTGAAGTAAATCCAACAGAAGCATTCAACTTTATACTTTTACCCTTGAGACAGCTTGAATTCAACAAATATTTGCAGAGTTATATGAGGGTTAGACAAGAAATGTACTATGTAAAATTGTGTTTCAAATAAAACAATTGCTTTTAAGACATTTATTTTAGGGCATTTATTCCAATTTTTATTATGCTTTATTTCTGTGCTTCAAGTCAGCTTGTTAAAAGACTATTGCCCTTTACAAAATATAAACTTCCCTTTCCTTAAAGACACTTAAAGTTAGCATCTACTGTCCCGTTCTTAAAAGATCACCGAGAGAAGGAGGGCATTATGCAGACAAGCAGTTTTTTCTCTTCTAAAATGCTGCAATTATCTGTGGTGTTACTACAAATCCAGTATTTACCACATACATTCCTTAAATGATGAAGTAATTGCTTCTGTCAGACTAGAGAGAGGAAGGCTTCCCATTTTCTATGAGCTACTTTTCTATATCACTGAATTTGTACTTTTGAAGAAAGAGAGTTATAAACTACTATACTCTAAATGCATGACATCATAGAGTATAGTACATCTAAGAATAGCAGTTGCCATTTGTCCTGTTTTTATTCCGTACAATGAGGCCAAGGATATAGTCAGTATGCATTGTGAATTTACTATTTGAAAGATTTTTATACGAATATTGTTTTTCATGGTATTTCATATAAATTTAAATTACTTTCATGGCATACAATCTTATTTAAAAGCATTCTTACCTCTTCTATGCTCCCTGAAGCACAAGTTCAAGGATATTAAAAATGTGTTCCATCAGGAAATTGGAGAGAAAGCAAGCATATTAGTAAAAAGTCTTGAAGTTATTATCGGGACTGTGTTTTTTTTTTCATTTGCAATTAATTTTCAGTGTGTGTGTGTGTGTGTGTGTGTGTGTGAGTGTGAGTGTGTGTGTGTGTGTGTGTGTGCTCGCGATCATGCACATTCTCTAACTTACACACATATGGACAGGGAGGGAGAGAGGGAGGGAGGGAGAGAGAGGGGGGAGAATTCATGAGCAATCTTTAGATCAGGATGTCTTTAAGCCTTGAGATCATATCATACCCATGAAGCGCTGCACCAACATGACTGTGGTCAGGAAGTAAAAGCATGAAACTTCATTGTCAAATAAGCGTCCCCTCTTTTCCCCCTTTCTATTGGTGTAGAGACTGTCCCATTAATTCACCCCAAATTAAGTTTTAGCATCAATAACTAATGTGAATGAGATTCAGAGCACAATACCAATAAAGCTTGTCTTTATGAAATTTATAGTTAAATATGAGAGATGTATAAAAACAGAAAAATACAACATGTGTCCTTTGTAGAATATGTGTTATAATAATTTCATTACAATATCTTGATCAAACAGAGATTTGTTCAGTCCCTTTAAGGAAGTCCTTTTATACTGATTATATTTCTAAATACCCATTTTGTATTTTCTATTACAAATGTTTGTTTTGCTATTGAAAAATGTTCTTTTATTTTTCTTTTGATTATGATTTTTCTTTGATTATGATAGATTTGAACCCTAGAAGAAATTAACTTCGAGGTCTCTATTTTTGCAGGAGGGGGAGAATTGGAGATCATTTGAGGGAAAGCCCAGAGTTCTACTTGTTAGGAGTCTGTCTCAATTTAGTAGGTTGATAATCATGGATTCCCTATAGGTTTCCTGTAAGGATTAGGTAAACTTATAAGTGTAGCAGTTTTCAAAGTGTGTCATGAATGTATGAGCATGATGATGAAGTATTTCCTTAAAATACGATGAAAACACTTGTGCCTCTTGCTTTATCTGATCAAGACTAATAAATAAATAAATAAATAAATAAATAAATCTTAATCGTGATTTGGAAAATTCTTCATTCTTTTCTAAGTAAAATTGAGCACCATGTTTTTAACTGGGCCTAATTCCATATTAAGCATTAAGAATAAAACAAAGTAATAAAAATGCATACATACCCATGGTGAGATCATTCCGAATCAATTCCCACTTTGTTTTGGCAATGATAAGACACTAGGCATTGTAAGATTTGTCTGCCTTAGAATTTTTTGTGATAAGCTTTGTACCTTAATACTTTTTTGATACTGTGATATAAAGACATCATTTCTCCTTTCCCTTTCTTCTCTCTAAACATTCCCATATACCGCCCCTTGGTCTTTTTCAAATATATGGCTTCTTATTCCATTCATTGTTATAATTCATACATTCACATCTACATACATATATTTCTAAGTATGGGGTGCTCACTCTGTATCATGTTTTTTTTTGCATGCATGTTTTCATGGCTGACCATTTGGCGCAGGATAACTAATTGGTTTGCTCTTCCTTGGGTAAGAATATTTTCTCTGCTATCATTATTGTTCAGTATTCTGTACTTCTTAATGTGTAGTTGAAGCCTCATAGGTTTTATTTTATCCACTTTCAAATGTTCACTGTTCTTGTCCATGTTCAGCTCATGTTTGAGGAATCATATTGATGAAACTTCATGGGTATAACTTTTGATGTTACTAGGAGACATAGTCTCACAGCAAACTTGCAGATCTTTTACATCTGATAACATGCCTTTGCACACAATGTTTCCTGAGCCTTATGTATAGGATTGCTTTATAGATGCATCTAATAATATGGGCGTCATAAATTTCTTTATGCAAAACTGTCTCGAGGTCTATTTTTGTCTTGAAATGTCACTGTGCTTGTAAACATATAAACAGAAATCGTGAGACTTTTCCAGAATTGACCATTTGTTTTGAGTGTGTGTTTGAGAGACAGAAAGAGAGAGAGACAGAGACACAAAGAAACAGAGATGGAGAGACACGGAGAGACAGATAGCCAAGCAGATAGACAGGCAGACAGAGGAGCACACCTGCCTGCACACATCAATACAGAGTAAAGACAACCTACTCTATCTTATTTGTATCAGTATCTCTTGCTTTCTTTTATCTAAAGCAACTGTCAATGTTGAATAGCCAACAAGTTCCAGTGCTTCTCCTCCTTCTCTATCAATCAGAGCACTAGAGTTGCAGGCACACTCCTGGCTTTCAGATTGATGATGAGGTTTTTGAACTTGGGTCCTTATGTTTACATAGCGAGCCCTCTTATTAGGAGAACTGCCTCCATAGCCCAAGAGCTGACTACTTTATTATTATGAAACGCCGTTCTTTTATTCTAGGTAACTTTCTTTGCCTTGGATGTTTCTCGACCTAAAAATGGTTACAGCTATGTCTGCATTTGTGTTAGGGTAGATATTTTGCTACCTTAATCTGTGTTTTTGTCTATACTTAAAAAAAGACTTCTTACAGGCAACCTAAAGTTGAGTCTTGTGCTTTTGGTGCATTAGGTCATTGGTTTGTCAAATGGATTATTAACGTGATGGGATTAATATCTGTGGTGTTTATTACTGCTTTCTCTATGTTGTCTTTGTTCTTTGTTATTGTCTTTTTCTTCTATCACTTTTGTTATTTCACTGTTTTTATTGAGCATTTTATGAGTTTCTTTTTATTCTCCATAACAGCATATGACCTAGGTATATTCAGTGTGTGTGTGTATGTGTGTGTGTGTGTGTGTGTGTGTGTGTGTGTATGTTTGTGTGTGTAAAAAGAAATACCAACTTCTCTATTCTGGCTGTACTCTATATAGGTTTTAATAATTATCATCTAGGGAAGGAATAATTACCATGTTTATAATAAATTACAAGTTACTTTTTATAGTAAATTACAAATATTTACTAGTCAAGAGTTTGTATTCCTCTTCTAATTTCATTTGAATTGTTAAGCATGCATGCAAACCTGCTTTTAGAAGCATTGGTAATGATTGAATGTCATTGTTTTTCTGTGTTTGGGTCTACTCAGTGTAGTAAATCATGTGCCACAACCTCCTTAGATGGACTTACTCTCCACATCATTTTATAGAAGTCATCATTATCGTTGCTCAGATTTTCAGGGTTTTTCCTTCTGTATCTCTCTTATTTTACCTAATTGCAGATAACTGAATTCTCTGCTACCTCCTCCATGCACACCACTTCTTTTTTCCCACCCTAAATATCTGTGTGTGTAATACTTCTTTAATAACAATTCTGTCAATTACCGAGTAAAGAATTTGAAGAGCCACATAGTATTAGAAGGAGCTATACATTCTAACATAACACAGTCTTGGTGGAAACAAAAGTTCTGAAAGCAGTGGAAATTAAAGCAGGATTTATTCTCTCTTCCTTTTTCCCTCTCCAGTTCTTACTAGAGAACACAAAAACATCACCTATGGATATACCTGATCAACTGACAATGTAAAAATAAGATTGCATATAATGTGAGGCTATGATGTCAATAAGAGGAAATTCTTGGACCTTCACACGTTTAAAAATAATTTAATACCATCTTTATGTGCATCACCATCTCTTGTTGTAAATACTACCAGCAATAGACTAGTCTTCTCAGATATGTAATTGCTTTACAAGGACTTAAAATTTTTGCAATGTATGCATTTATTTAGAGCTTTCATGTGCAAATGTTAAAATAAATATTGAGCCTAAATATACAAAAGGACAGGCATGCATGTATATCCATGTTTATACATGTGTGTGTGTGTGTTTGTGCATGTTTGTAAACATTTTTGTGTACAGTGTGTGTGACATTTCACAGAGAGTCTACATCAAAATATATTACTTAGAAGGTAAATGTGAATAGTACATCACATTGTTTACATGTGCGGAGGTCCCTCTCAGGTTTTCTGTTAATAGGGAATAAGCCATTCAGAATCAATGAGGAGCAGGTGACTGTGTTACGGCTTCTCCTCCACACCCTGCTACCATCTCTGTGTGGGTCCTTGCACCTTCTAATACAAGTTTAAACAATGAGGACAATGGAAACTTTATTTGTTCTTTTCTTGTCCTTCCAAATATTTCTATCTCCAAACATGCCACACCCACTCCAGGGGAGTCTACCTGACAAGTCTAAAAGCTTGGCAGCAGCCCTGAGGCAAAAAGTTTCAAGGAAACTGGGCTCCTGGAGGTCCTTGGCGTCCCATAACACAGACGTGGTCCAGATTTGTCCTTGTGATAGTCAATGGAGGGTTTTGCGTGCTTTCTTTCAGTATTGTTCTATTATAGGTATAGAGATTCCCCCAAGGAATGATTTGACTAATAGCCAAGTTAGATCAGACATTGTTTCCTGGCCTCCACCAGTCTTCCAATCAATCCTAGTCAATGCTGAGCCGACCTGGGGCTTGCAATTTCGTAAAGAATGTTACTTATTCAGACAAATTGCCTCCAGTGTTGAGAGATAGTTGAAAAAATTGGACATTGCAGTTTACTGGATAAGAGTTAATAATCCCAGGGCGAGTTCAACAATATAAACTTAGAATTCTCTTTACAGTCATGTATGGCAGACTACATTACTTAATAGAAGAAAGTTGCTGGGCTCCTCTGGTAAATAGAGGTCCCCCAGAAATACTTAGAACAACAGCTGAGTCACTCCCATTTACAGGAATTTACAATGATCTAGGAAGAAGGTGGGTTGTGGTCTAAGAAGGAACTAGAATACTTCAGGTAAGACTGACTTTATCTCAGTTGTAACTACTGCCTAGTTCCTGCCGATTTTCATGTACACGTTTTCTGTTTTAAAGAATCATTATGCATCAGATGACCTTGATGTACCTTGGCTCTTGTATTACTGAACTTCCTTATTTGTTCTGTAATGACTATAAAAGTCTGATGCTTACTTTGACAAAATACATTCAGATTCAGCACTCTCTTGTGTTCGTGTCTGTTTGTTACACATCGACTCATTGCCCATCTAATTACTTGAACCCTGATTCTCCCGGGGTTGAGGGACTCCCAACTGGGTTGGCCTGCAGCACAAACACGTGCCATGGATGCAGCCAATGGGATTTTTGCATCAAGCTCCTGCGAAGGGATAGGGCAAATGTGTGGAGACAGAATGTGGGCCTGATGACAAGGCCTGGAAAAACACTTAGAATTTCTGTTCAAGTCATGATGGCCCCACTGGCCTTCCCTTTAGTTTTCAGTGACAGGCCTGAAGGCCTGTGTTTACATGACTGGACTTCCAGCATTCATGGGGCCTGGTGACATCACAGCCCCTTTGTTAAGACCTGAAAACAGAGTTCCTTCTTTGCTCTTCTCAGCTGTCACATGGCTCTGTGGAAACTGCCTTAAAAGAGGGAAAAGAAAGGTAAAACGAAACACTAGGAATGAAACAACCCACAGAGGAAATTGATTTCTTTTCATCATTAGCGAAGGGGAACGAGCCTTTCAGAAACAAAACTTTGCACTGAGCAGGCAAACAAACTCCTCATATGTCAGACACATTCCATATACATTAAGAAAAATAACATGTGGTGGGAAAGAGAAGCCTCACTGTCTTACTTAACTACTGTATCCAACTTGAGTGAGATGGACTGCTCCAGCACATGCACACTGGCAGCCCCATGTGCCAGTGCACTGCAGTTCAGTTAGACAAAGCATGGAAGACCCTGAAAAGTCACATACAACCTCAGCCTTCTGGACACTGGTCTGTCTTAAAGCTTTTTTTCAAGTAGTTGTAGACTACAAATTCCATTTTTGAGCATTCCCCCTTCAAGCTTTTCAGTACAGGCAGTCGTACCTCTCCAGTAAACAGTCTTTAAATGCTACTCAAACATATCTGAAGACTGAGTTTCAGATTGACGCTTTTGTCATCTATATAAAATGTGACAAGGACCCAGGGGAAAGCAAATGAGAAAACAGATTTGAAAAGAAAATATGGAGAAACAGTTAAAATGACACGTGGAATTTTGAGAAAGAGAATACATGAGTTCTAGAATATTGTTGTATAAGACTATAGTCTCAATTGGGTATTTAAAATAACAAATTCAATTAGAATACTTAAGGACACATGTACAGAAATCAAATTGATTTTATTGATTCTTTGATATTTATGATCTTATTTTTTCTAGATGGTACTTAATAGTTTCTAAAAGCATATATGATATAGTCTAGGAATTTCCAATTTTAATGTAAACAGATAAACGCATTATGTTTTCCATTATTGGAATCTGAATTTTATTTTTAAGTACAAGCTGAAATATATCAATTAGCTGTGTAGATAAAGCAGGCTGTGTGCAGTTAAGACATAAGTGCTCAGAAAGCTGTCTGCTTGTGGGAGGTCAACATGGCATTGCATGCAGTTGTTGCATTTGGTTTTATTTATCGATAATAAATTATCAGATGTTGACAATTCATTAAAAAAATCTCTGAGTATACTTTTAAAGTTGTATACTTCAGCATCTTCTGAAATTTCCTGAAGGAACATGTACTTATATCTAAATAAGAATCCTTCTTTTGAAATGTGGCATTAAAGTAGATAAATGGTTGTTTGCCCTGAAGTATCTTTAGGAGTCTGAATTAGTTCCTGAGTTTAGGCACTGCTGTTACCTCTCATTGGCTGGTCTTGTTCCAATTATTTTTTGCAAAAAACTCTCTATAATTTTGAAAAATGTATCAGCATAAAATTGAGTACTTCCACTGAAGGTATCCATTCATGGTGGAGACTGTGTGGACGTCACTTTGGAGGAGTATCTACTCTGTGGGCAAGAGGTGGTTTGTAGTCAGGTGAATTTTTGCCAGTCAGGTGAATTTTGAGGAATGTTTTGTTTGTTTGTTTGTTTGTTTTTACTGGCTTTAAACCTGTAGAGTCAGATACCATCCACTAAATTATGGTTATTGTTTTGTTGCATTGTAATTTTAACTTTTCCTGATAATAAGTACATTTAGAAAATAAGGTGACTATGGGGAGTCTGTCAACTGAATAGTGTGTTAGAAGGTGTCATGCTACATGTATTTTAGTTTCATTTTACCAAGGACTGTTATATTTTCCAGACTACTAATTAAGCTTGTTTGACTTCTGAAACGATGTTAAAACAAACCACAACATACACTTTAACTTGTAGATATCCTTTAACAAATTCCTAGATTCTATTTTCCTCAAGTTTATGAAAATAGCAAAAATCAACACAAAATGTTTAAATGGATTTCTAGGAAGACTAGACTTTGAAAATAAACCCTTTGAATGAGTTTTAGAAACCACCATGTATTGACTGAGTCAGTATATGAGTAATATGGAATTAATCTTCAATGCTCATGTGTTTTTATAAATAGGAAAGTATATATTATTTGAAGCTTGTGATCAGAACAGATTATGAAAAGCAAGCTAAGGTTTGGCATTGTGGATATGTAAAAAGTAATTGATTGCAACCAATCATAAAGCAGTATACAACTTTAGAGACATGTGGCAGGAGGGAGTGAGATCAATTTTCCAACACTTCTCTAAAGCTGTCCAATGTTGTGCATTCTGTGAGAGATGTTCTTCAGTAAGAATTTCCTATAGTATATGCTCAAGAAGTGACTGAAATGAACTTAGATTGATATTAAGTCCAAATAACAAATTGCATGTAATTTCTATTGTATTGTCTATGTGTGTCTTTCAAACGATGCAGAAACGAAAGATTTTCAAATTTATTTATTTTCAGGCTATTATGTAGAGTAATATGTTTCATCACATGATACTCTTGCATACGTGTTATCATGCTTTCATAATTGAATATAAACTTGTAATAGAGGAAACTCCACCTGAACAAACCTTGGTATAGAGAAATATCATAACCATTCATTCTTTCTCTTTTCATCACCCTAGAACTAGTTAATGCACTGACTAGAAAACATGTATTAGTCACTCTTCTATTGCTGTGAAGAGACACCATGGACACAACAAATTTTATAAAAGAGACTCTAATAAAAAAACTTGTAGAAAAATATTGAGGGCTCGCTTACGATTTCAGAGGGTACTCCATTATCACCATAGAAGGAAGCAGGATGAAAAACATGATGCTGATCAGGATTTGAGAGCTACAACCTGACCTGTATCAAATGTCATCACCAATTCTAGCACTCATGAGGATGAGGCAGGAGGATCAGTGATGATTCAATGATATAGCATGATATAGCCTATCGAATAAACAAACAAGCCATAAAGCCATCCCCACATAGCTGCTGGAAATTTCTCATGAATAGTCTTCAGTAGGTAGAGAAAAACCAGAACTTCCTGGTAAGGACCAACCCATGCATTGTGAGGCAACTAGTGCTCAAATGGGACCTAGAGTGCATGCAACCCAGAAGAGGTTCCTGGTGTGCCTTAACCTCCCCTAGGTGAAAAATATCTGCTTCGGTCTCACTGAGAAGATGTGCAAAAATTAGAGCAAATTCCATCAATACTGTCTATGCCTGGATATCCTGGAGCTAGGAGTGGCAGTCCAGACCTACTTGTAAACTCAGTACTTGCCAGGTGGAGGCAGGAGTATTAGGAGTCCAAGGACACATTCAGCTACAGGGTAGGTGAGATCAGATCTAGCAAGGGCTGCATGAGTCCTTTTGTCAAAAACAAGAAGAAGAAGGAGGAGGTGGGAGGGAAGGGGAAGGGGAAAAGATGGAGGAGGAAGAGGAAGAGAAGGAAGAGGAGAAGGAGGATGAGAAGGAGGAAAAGGAGGGGAAGGGGAAGAGGAGGAAAAGAAATAAAGGAAGAAGCCCAAACTATCTGTGTTCAGTTCTGGCTATGCAAATTTCAACTCACCTTTCCTCTTCCTCATTATTGAGCACTAGAGCACTGCTTGCCTCACAGGACTGGTAAATGCAAAGTAGCTAGAAGTCATCTGTTGTCTAAATAAGAATCCAAGGGGCTGTGGTTTGTGACAGCCACTCACACATGAGCACTTCAGCATTGGGCTGATTCCTTGAGCCAGCCTCACATTAGTCATGCAAAGGATCTATCATGTGATCAAATAATATCCTCAGATAGAGGAATCATCATGATAACTGGAAAATCTATGGCACACATAATTTGTCTCACTTATAAATTTTTAAATGAGTTTGCTGTCTAAGAAAAGCAACCATAACCCAACATCTGTCCCAACACCAGGAGTAACTGGGACCTGCTGGACCAGGCACACAGGAACTCCACCAGCAGAGTGGCTTGGGTTC
>JADRCD010237869.1:0-11030 GCA_019843815.1 Montemys delectorum
GGGGGGGGGGGCGTCTCTGCTTATTGTGTTCGGTGACAGCACAATACTTGGAATTTTCTAGATTTCACAGAATTGCTTCATAATCGATCATGGTGCTAAACTTAACACTGGCCTAAAGCCTTCATCTCTATACAAAATCAGTTCTTAACTCGCGGCATAATGGGTGCTGGGCTGGCAGAAAGAAGGCAGTGATCCTACAGACACACAAGATGCTGGGCAGGTTAACATGGGCTGTCACCCAGATACATGGGACAGTGTGCAAGGGAGAGATACTCTATCTTTTGTACTTGTTAATATTAAAACATGACAACTGAAAAGAATGTCACCAATGTATAATTAGTCATGGCCACATGAATAAAAGTATATATAGATCAACAACCAGAATCTGGTCTTTCCACAGAAAAGTATATTATCTGAGCATGGCGACTCACGTCTGTCATCCAGCATGGAGGGGACTAACAAGAAGGATGTCTATGAATTCAGGAAAGGCCTTCGTTCCAGAGGAAGCCCTTGCCTCAAAAGCAAAGGGCTAAATAGATGGTTCAGAGCTAAGTGTACAGAGGACTGGAGTTCAGTTCCCAGCGCCCATGCTGGGCAGCGCAGCTACCTACAGATCTAGGTCTAGAGAGATCTGATGCCTCTGATCTCTCAAGCACATACTCACGCAGAAACACATACGTAAAAATGTTTTAAAATGATAAAAATGAGCCAGGCACAGTGGCACACTTCTTTAATCCCAGCACTCGGTAGACAGAGGCAGGAGTTGGCCAGCCTGCTCTACAAAACAAGTTCCAGAACAGGCTGTTACAGAGAGAAACCCTGTCTTAACAACCACCACCACCATAAAAATAAACAGAAACAAAATACCCTCCTATATGTGTGCCTGTGCAGAGAAAACAGGAGAAAATATAGACCACACACTTTATAGGGCAAAGTGTTTGTGACTGAGCCCCAGAACTGCAAACTCTCCAAAACATGCCACTGGCATCGGAGACCAAACTCCCCACAGGCAGCCCTGGGGACTGGGGCTGTGCGTGACTATGGGACACTTGCTTTCCACCTTACACCAGCGCTGGCAGACTGCTGTGCAAGCTCTCACCGACCCTCTTTTTGTCAGTAAAGCTCTACCGGATGTAGCCATATCCATTTATTTACATGGTATCCACCCGCTTTGGCCCTAATGCAGCAGGCTTGACAAGGAGAGACAGTGAGGTGGGAAGGTTGGAAGGGTTTTCTAACGGCCCATCTCAGAAAGCCACCCAGCCTCTCTCCACTCTGTGAGATGCACCCATTCGCTTATTTGCGTTGCTTTCTAGTCTTGACATGGTCTCTCCCCGTGCAAACCAGTCTGGTCTCAGAATCACAAGCTCTGCACTCCCCTCCAGTGCTGGGATTACAGCCCAAGTTGATATAACTTCAGATCCAGCAAGGCTCCAATTAGTCAATGGCTTTGCTGGGGCGACACTAAATACCCATTGCACAAGACTTTTTTTTCTTTTAAAAAAGTTTTGAGATTATAATTTAATTACATTTCTCCCTTACCTTTTCTTCTTCTATATCCTCCCATATAACCACTCCTCATTTCAAATCTATGGCTTCTTTTTAAATTAATTATTGTTATATACATATTTGTATGGACATATCTATTTTTAAATATAATTTTTCTGTTCATAGAAAGTTACTTATGCCAGGCGGTGGTGGCACACACCTTTAATCCCAGCACTTGGGAGGCAAAGGCAGGCGGATTTCTGAGTTCGAGGCCAGCCTGGTCTACAGAGTGAGTTCCAGGACAGCCAGGGCTACACAGAGAAACCCTGTCTCGAAAAAAAAAAAAAAGTTACTTATATGTATGTTTTCAAGGCTGGCCATTTGGCACTGGACAACCAATTGGTGTGTTCTTTCTTCCCCGGGGAAGACCACTTCTCCCCTCCCTGTTTTCCTCAGTTGCCTATAGTTCTTTGTAAGGCTGAGGCCTCGTGGGCTTTTTCCCATTCACTGCTGTCATATCTGGCCAGTTCCCACTGGTGAGACTTTATGGATGTAGCTCCTGACATTAGCAGGAGAACGTCTCACTGCAAGCTTCTGGAGACTCTATAAGACTTTAAAGACAGCTGTCAGGTGCTGACTGGGTGGTGGCCAGGGTACTCGGGCCATCCCTGGGAATCTTCCAGGATGCACATGAAGACTCAGATGCTTCAAGATGGTGGATGAGGAGAGATGATGAGAAAGAAGGGTTCTTAACTGACGGTGTTCCCAAGTCAAGGTTTGAACAAAATTTGAACGCCCACTAGACTTTCTGCAGTGAGCTCCTCACAACGCCCAGCATGGTGTGTCCACATCATGGCTTAGATATCCCAGGAGACTATGGTGGGAGTTGTGTTTATTTGTACAGTAGGTAGACAGGTCATTAGAGCGGGAAGCTTGGAGAGGGGAGAAAGCCCAGAAGTGTAGCATTCTGAGGTCAGCTCTGGCTCCGAGCCGTGCGCTGTTTCCTTAGCAGGGTTTTTTGGTGAATCATTTGTGTTTTCTGGCTCTTGGTTCTTAGCTCTCTGGAGGTTAGGCTGCATTAAATCCACAAAACCTCCCTGATCTGATACTTCTGCAGGTCCTGAGCAGAAATCACCTTGGACTCAGAGATGGAAGTAAGGAAGCCATCATTCAGGCTGGAACAAGGTTAGGTCTGGGAACGGACAAGCCACAACGTTTCAATTTCCGATAGCCCAGGTTGGCATAAATAAACTGAGGCTGTACAAGGTCTCAAATATCAAACAACTCTGGCTGGGGTGTCAGGAGCAGATAACTGAACTCAGAAACCATTTCTAACGGCATCATGGTCAGTTCAACCATACTTCACAAAATGTCTTTATTAGTGAATACACACAAGCTAAACAGAAACTCTCACTTCTGAGTTTTTGTTTCTGTGCTATAAGCTAGGCAGGTGCTCTATCAGTGAGCTACACTCTTAACCCTGATTTTCAACCTTTTTCAACTTCTCAAATAGCATCTGAGTATCCTGCGTGTCCTTCTGATTCCATGTCTCCTCAGAGCCGGTGGACGGCTGAATGGTTCATGTGTTTTTGTGAAGGAGGAAGAAGCTAGATTGGATAAGACATCAGGCTCCCGTACAGAATCCTCACAATGCATGCCACACAGTAAGCACTCTATGCTCTCTCTCTGGTCCTCTCGGAGGCTGGCGGGAGCCTCCTGAGTTCCTAGACATCCATGACCTGCCTGGCCCCACCCTCCTGATGACCACATCCCCCACCCAGGCATAAGGGGGAACCTACTAGGTTAGTCCTGAACAATCGCAAAACTTGGTTAGTTGCCAAGGAACGCACCTTGATAGCAAGGCCCAGCCTGACAAGGCGGCCACTTCTGCTCTATTCATATGCTGGACGACCCTCTGCCAGTCAAGAGACCTGTACCCCCCGAGCCAGCATGCCTGGGCTGTCATCTCCAGCCTGAGAAACAAGTGAGTTAACCTCTCCTGCTGAGGTCCCTGGGCAGGCTTGCAACAACAAAGGACTGCCTCAACTGAACTTGAAGTCAGAGCTTTCCAAGCTAGCTCAGAACATGAAATCCTCAGGTTGTCAACAGGTTCTGCTCCTGCGTCCACCTGAGCAACACAATACACCTGGCCACACAGATCACAAAGCCTGGCCCAGGAGATGTAGGGCATGATAAGCCAAGCAGAGGAATGCCAACATGGTAATGTTTTTAGGCCTCTTCTTTGTCTTTTCTACACAAAATTCCTACTGCGATGTCTCCTTGGTACAAACTTTACTGTAGCAGAAAATCGTGGTGTTAGGACTAACTAAAGGGCTTTAGCATATTGACAGGACTTGGTAGTTGGCAAACTTTTACTAACACATTTGTCATATGAGAAAGTAAGAGGAAAGTGCTTATCACACCTGCAGGAGCTGACTGAATCCCAGCCCATGTGAAGAGATGGCATGATGGGATGCACGCTCTTACAATCTCAGCACTGGGGAAGCTGAGATAGGCACTTGCTGGTTGGCCAGTCTAGCCTACTTAGTGGGCCCCAGGTCCCAGTGGGAGACTGTGCCACAAAAAAACAGAAACAAAGTGGATGACTCCCGAGGGAATTACTGGGAGGTTAAACTCTGAAACAGGTACAGACAGACAGACAGACAGATGCACAGAAGCATGTGCATTCACAGAGAGGGAGGAGGCGCCAAGGGGATGGACAGACAGACAGCAGAGATATAGCATGGGGGGGGGGTCAAGTCATCTATGAAGAGCTGTTAGTGTAAGAGGATACTTTATGACAGGCTAATTACACATAGAAATGCCATGGGTCATGCACTCTATAGAAAGCTTGTATACATCTTTACAATACTGTAAATAAATAATGTTTATTAGCTCAAATAATAAGTAAGAAAAAGGAAGACAGCATTTTTAGGTTCCATTACTTGGTAAATCCATGGGAGACCTTTACGTCCAGCATGGTCCCAATGAGGGTCACTGAAAGCCTACAGGACATGGGCTTGGAAGACAGAAATTGTATTCAAACCCTGGCACTGTTCAGCTTACTTTTCTTTATTGTTTTTGTTTTTGTTTTTAATTATTATTTTGTGTGCCGCAGTGCATGTGTAGAAGACAGAGGACGACTTGACAAAGTTTGTTCTCTTCTTCCATGTGGGTTCCAGGGATGCCATCAGGCTTGGTGGCAGGCACAGGTGGCAGCTGAACCATCCTGCCAATCCTAGCTTACTTATTTATGGCTATAGAGTTGGTAAAAAAAAAATAATAATTCTCACGAGACATACTTATAAAATACCATGCCAATAAGAGTGAATTAATGATTACGGCCATCATCACCCTTAATTAGATGTTCCTGCCCGTGGGAACTTGATGGAGAGGAAGACTGGTGTGTGATCTGGTGTCTGCAATAGGAATAAGTGATTGGCACAATGTACAAGGTGAACTTGGCACAAGAAGGAATGCATCCAAGGACACATGTCCCGGAAGGTCCACGGGGGACAGGTGAGAGCTTGGCAGGCTGAGGTTAATCTTGCCTCCTTCTCTCTCATCCATCCATCCGTCTATCCGCCCATTTATCCATCCAAGTGCCCATTCACCTACTTGCCAACCTCTGTACTTTAGCTCTTGCTGCGAGCGTGGGTGGTGCCAATACTTAATTACATGTTTCAGTAACCAACAGTAAACATGACACAAACACATAAGAAGTTCAGACAACGGGAGGAAAGGGTTCCTTCCAGGGAGAAATAAAACAAGGCTGGGGGACAGAAGATGGCCTGGGGTCACAGTTGGACTAGGTGCCCAGGGAGTATGTTCTGGGGACTACCGGCAGGTGAAGGAGAGGATGCTGATCTCTCTCTGGTGAGAGAATCTTCCATGCAGAATGGAGAGGGCACAAAAAGACCCAAGATGGGAAAAGCATACGCTTGAGGGACAGACAGAAGCTAGTGGGGCAGGAATAGACCCAAGCGTGCCTGTGAAAACCAAGATAAGGGATATTGATAGGCTTACACAATTCTGCAATTCAGAGGCAAAACAAACCCAGTCGAACAGACCTTTCCCTTTATGTTTGAAAATTCTTCTCAAAACACAAAGGAAACCTGGATATCTCTACCCGGCCCCGCTGGCGATTTAAACTTTGTTATGTAAGAGCCGGTGGCTTTCATCTACTGCCAGACTAGATACATTTGGCATCCTTCACTAACTGCCAAAACAAAGCAGAAGGCTGTCTTAAGTTCTGTTAGGGATGTCCTGAGCCTCGCCAAACACACTTCTCTATCTTTTCAAGTGTGTTTATTTGGGCAAGGTATACAGACATAAGCAGGGATGCATGGAGCCAGCTCCGTAGAACTTCAGCAAGTGAAGAAAACGCCTACTTAGCCGAAAGGGAGGATGAAAGAAGTTTTGAATGTAAGCAAGCGCTTGTGCTCCAGCCAATCTGTAGGAGCAAAGCACGGCCACAATGCAACAGCATGGAGACTACAACCGTGGATTTGCCAAAGTTTCTGCAGGTGTGGTGGGGACGAAGGCACCAGGGTGTGTGCGCACCTTCACTGTGGCCGCTCTGAGCCTCTCTGGCTCCAGACAGAGACAGATTAGAAGCCCAAGAAATCAAAATCAACCTTCTAGCTTCACTAGTTCAAAACTAGTTTAATTTTAAAGTTGCTTTTTAAAAATATTTTTTAAAAATCTATTTCTCTGCCGGGCGGTGATGGCGCACACCTTTAATCCCAGCACTTGGGAGGCAGAGGTAGGCAGATTTCTGAGTTTAAGGCCAGCCTGGTCTACAGAGTGAGTTCCAGGCCAGCCAGGGATATACAGAGAAGAAAAATGAAAAAAAAAAAAAAAAGATGACAACAGTCGCCTGTGTTACTTCTCAGAGACTTAGAGAACATTTTTGTCAAAACTTCTAATTCTTCCTCTTGCTTGTTTAGGCATCTGATGTGTGAACTTTTTCAGGTCAGGAACAAAAAAAAATACTGTTTACATCATGGTAATACTTGTCTTTTCTGGTCAAGCCGTTGGTGAAGAGTCCTGAGGACTGATCATGTATCTACAGATGACTAATACTTCCCTACACACACACACACAGACACACACACAGACACACACGCATACACACACAGACACACACACACGCACGCACGTACATGCACACACTTTCACACACATAGATGCACGCGCGCGCACACACACAGACACACGCACATGCACGCACACGCACAGACACATGCACACACACACGCGCACACACACATGCACTCACACACACAGACGCACATGCGTGCACACACGCACACACACGCACAGACACACACAGACACACATGCACACACACGCACATGTACACACTCTCACACACACACAGATGCACATGCACGTGTGCACACACATGCACACACACATGCACGCACGCACGCAAAGGCACACATGCACGCACATACAGACACACGCGCGCACACTCACATACACTGTAAGTCCCACCCATATCGCCAAATCAGGTTTTTGCTTTATCCTGAGAATCTCTGTGACAAAACTCAGTGTCCCTGGTTGATAAAGCCATAGTGAGTGACACTGGCCAGCTCTATGAAGACACACATTCTCAGGGCTTGGGCTCAGTCTGTGAACTGAATCAAGAGCCTAAAATGATCTCCAATTTCTTTATCTCTCACTATAACCTTTATTCCCTACATATCCTGGGTAAGTTCTGAGTTCAGGTCACCAGCATATTTGTCAGTAGCCGCCTCAGAAGGCAGGAATCCTGTAACAAGGTCATGAACTTGTGTAAGTCTGGAGACTCCACACCAAGCCATGCGAGAAGGAGTGAGGGGAAGGGTCTCTCTTCTACTGGCAAGCTTCCTCAGGCTGACAGGGTTCTAAGACGATGTGAGGACTTGCCTCTGCCTCAGGCCCTTTGGGGTTCCCACTCTCTTGTCTTACTGAAGCCAGAGGCGGTGTCAGCCTATGGGGCTTTCAAAACCAGCAGAAATTCACTTTCTGCATCTCGTGAATAAGAATTTATAAGCCTTCTTCACTTCCAAATTCTCTAACACACAGACCACTTCCTCTGCGATCTTCAAAGTGCCAGTCTGTCAACCTTTCAACGGAACACCTGCCCACAACAGCACAATATACATACATACTTTTGAAAAAATACACAGCTCAGACTTGTAGACACAGCTAGCAGATGAGAGTTCTGGATCAATTGCTCAAGGCATGCTTTTGGCACCGAGAAGGTTAAAATCAAAGAGCTGGGAAGGCACACCCACTGACCTTCCCCACCCCCACCCTCATTACACCACTCTTCCTCTCACAGAGCAAATTACAGAAACTAGATTTTTCTTTTCTTGGCCAAAGCCCCCCTCCCCCCGCCCCAAACCCTTGAGATAGTGCTGACCTACCCCACCTGTCTGTGTGGGAGCTGGCCAGAAAGACATTCTAGGGGTAATCCCTCCTGTCGAAGGAGTCCTGCCCTACCCCGGGAGCCAGAAGCTCCTGAACAGTCAGGTCTACCTCCATTAGGTCACATGAGTTTGCCCTGTCACACTCTTCACAGCGTCCATTCCCCACCACAGCAAAGCACAAAAATGGAGTTTCCCTAAGGTCTTTGGGTATTCATTTTAAAACTGTCTGTGTCATATAAAACTTTAGCTAAATACACTTGCTGTGGGTTTTGTTACGGGAGTGTTGGCTGGGCCTCTTATAATAAGTGAGGGAGATTTCACTTCTGCCTTTCCCTGCCCCAGCCGACACGTCTGAGACTCCCCTCCTGCAGGCCAAGCTCCTAATGACCTCTCCAAGGATCATCAACTGCTGAGTGCAACTGAGAGCAAAGACCTCAAACATGCAAGCTCTCTGCGCTGCGGACCGGAGATCTAGGGATGGAGAAGATGGGCGTTAGTAAGGAGAAAATGCTTCTAGGAGCGCACGTGCAGAAATGCCATATTTGTGCACATGACTCGCTGGTGCCAGGTGGAGGTAAATACACTTATTTTTCAGTCAGCAGAACTCTGGTAATAATGCCACGGCCCAGTCCAACCATATCACTAAGGATGGATTCCAGCAAACCAAGGCGGCCCAGTCCCCTCTCCCAGCTTTTCGATAGAGCAGCAAGTGCTTTACTGGTCAGCTGCTCATGGAAATCACAGCCGCACCTTGTTCTTTGGAGAAATACCATAAAACGTGGCCAACGCCAAGTCTAAGAGACTCTGAGTACATAGCTAAGAATTCTACAGCTACTGCTGAGGCATGGGGCTATCTAGAAACAGTGAAATGTAATGAGGCAGACACTGTTTCAGAAGTATTTATCTTTTGGAGGAAAGACACAGTACCATGTGCTAAAGGTAGAAGAAACAAATGAATGAACAAAAAAGGTTTCCAGCCACTGACTTCCTGTTACCTATGACGTAGAAAAAAAGACTATGAACAGTAGTTCCCTGACAAAACAGGGAACCATCCCCCCTCCGAACACTAGAGTTTGAGACCTCCTGAGATGGGAGTGGGGAATCTGGGAGAGGTTGGAAGTTGAAAAACCTTCATTTTCCAGAAGTAAAAAAAAAAAAAAAAAAAAAAAAAACACCCACCCAAACTGCACAAACAAATGAAAGGCCCAGGTTTGTGTAGACACACCCAACACCCACATATCAAAACACCTTTATCTGCAGAATAAATAGGCTGTGGGTGATCCCACGGTAGAACGGGACACTGTGTGAGTTTCTTTTTCTTTTTAAATAGTAGTTCCAGGATTCACTCAAGATATAGATGCCTAACTATACAACCACAGCAGTGATAAAATATCAGATGGCCTTTGAGGGGGAAGAGGAGACATTCACCACCCCACCCCCATCCTAACATTTGTGCCTACGGATAAAGACCGGACAAACCCAAACCAAAATGATAAGGCTGAAATGCCTGTCTGGTTACTTTCCTGGGACTCTGCAGAGCTCCTTCAGGTGCCGGCCACCTCTCACCTCCCTTCCCCCACTGGGAGTCTCTCGCCAAGTCTGGAGGCTTCTGAGGTTGTGGCTGGGGAGGGAGGTACTACTGTCACCAGGCAAGCACAGGCGAAACCTGATGTTCAACATCCTTTAGAACAGTCCCCAGCCACAAAGAATGACTCCATCCAAAACGTCAGCAGCGTAGCCTGAAAACCCTGTTCTGAAGGGCTCAGCAGATTACAAAACCCAGGTGGCTCTGACTGCTCTGGTCTTTCAGATAAGCTACAGCATCGCTGCAGAGGAAGCCCTTTGTGGCTGTTAGATAAACCACTGATACCGGGTTAACTCACTGACCCCTGAAAACACTTAAGCAATGCACTTAAAACATCTCCTCACACTTCCATTCAGAGCTCCACAAGAGGTCTGGCACCAACGCCTGCTTCAACTCACGCCTATCAGCCTGGCGAGTCAGCCACTGGAAACACCGGAGACCCAACCAGCCTTTCCATCCGTTACAGAACGGCAACAATTATATTTTAATTAGTTATTTTCTCATTTACCTGTCAGAACCTGTTTGGGTAATCTAAATAACTTCACATCCTCTTAGCATTCCTCATCAACCACAGGGAACCCGGCTCAGATTTCCTCCAAATCTCCAGCTGCCAGGAGCTCTCATCTATTTCCATCACAGTCTGGGTAACAACTTTCTCTAAAAATCTTCTTCAGAGCTAGCACAACATACTTTAAAAGGTCCACACAAAATACAATAAACTTTCGATATAACTGCAAGAACAGCTGGGATCTCAGGAAAACTATTTTTATTATAAAGACTGGACTCTGCTCACGCTCACTGCTCATCCACGAGGGCTCTTTCAAACTGTAGCTGAAATAAGTAAGAGTCTTGTCCAAGAGCTGGAGAGGTGGCTCATTGGTTAGAACACTGGCTGCTCTTCTAGAGGACCAGGAATCAGTTCCTAGTACCCATATGGAAGCACCATGTTCCAGGGGATCCCACACTCTCACACAGAAATACATACATACAAAACACCAAGGCACAAAAAGTAAAAATAAGAAACTATGAATAAAAGAGTACTAGCCAAACATATTAATCTTTATTTACAGTCATGAGGATCTTATTAAAGAAAAATATTCACACATTACAGTAATGAATTGAGTAGGGTCCATGTCATCTTCAATACCAACTCCTCCCAGCTGTGACTCTGAAGTCCTCTCCTCAGAAGCAAATTTCTCAGAGCTCTGAAACCCAAAAGCACAAGCACAAGTACACACACACACACACACACACACACGCATATACACAGGCAAACAGAGACACACACACACATGCATGCACACACACAAAATATGCAAGGAGAAGAGAGGGGAAAAGATAGACAGAAAGAGACAGAGACAGACCAAGTCCAAAGCCTAAAACATTTTTTTCATTCTTGGGAGTAGTCACATCTAAACACAACTGTTTTTAAAAGTCACCACTCTCTAGCCACGAAGTGGTGGTGCACGACTTTAATCCCAGCACTTGGGCGGCAGAAGCAGGTAGATTTCTGAGTTCAAGGCCAGCCTGGTCTACAG
>JADRCD010237869.1:13302-27216 GCA_019843815.1 Montemys delectorum
CATTACATTATTAGTGCACATATGCTATTGTTGATGGGCATGAACCACACGCCACGCACAAGACATCCAGGTGACTCTTGTACACTGTGTGTGTGTGTGTGTGTGTGTGTGTGTGTGTCAGAGATGGCTCTTTTAGACACTGTATTCCCAGCGCCTCTAGTGTAGGACACATTCAGGCAAATGCTTGTTAGAAGAGTCAAGGAACCTGTCTTTGGAAGGAAAACACAGAAACTCATCTGGACCCCAGTCACATGGCTGAAAGCTTTAAAGTTGGGCTCACTTTTTTACATCACCTAAATGGGCATTGTCTGTTTCCTGTCCAGATTTTACTTATTTAACCACTTCTGTGGTTAGGTCTTGGGTTAGGGAGGAAGAGGGATAGTTATCTTCAGGGTTTACTGAGAACAATTCTAAATTTGTGAGTTTCCTCATGAAAAGGAATTAAAAAAAAATCACTACCACCTAGAGTCTGGAGACTCGAGTAACAAGCAAGGGTGGGAGGCCTTGATGAGCAGCTACAAACAGCCTCTCCAACAGGCAGGTCCCTGCTCTCGTCAGTGGACATGGTTTGGGAAAAGCCAACAAGGAGAACTTAAGTCAAAGGCAGAGCCTACTGTTGGTTTACAGGTGCTTCGGCTAGACCCCTCCCAGGGACCTAGCAATAGACTAAGTCATCACCCACCACCAGATGCGGGCAGCCTGGCAGCATGTGGAAAGACCGCTCGTTTCCCCCCTCCCTGCCCTCTCCTTCTCCCTCTCCATCTCTCTTTCTCTCCCCACATGTTTCTTTCTCTCTTTCTGTCTTTCTCTATCCCCCACTTTCTCTGCCTTTCATGGCTCTGCTCCCGTCTGTCTGCCACTACCCCTTCTCCAGGCCCCATTCCCCTTCTTCCCACAAACAGACCTCCTTGATATCAGGTCTGTCGTATGGCACAATCTCTCACATTTCTCAGGGGGACACCTTGACATGGGCCTCCCAGGCAGCCCTACCCACCACTGCATTATATTTCATAACACCAAAAAAAACATGGTGGAATAAATTCAGGAACTGGGCTGTGGTGACAGCTCAGAATTCTGTAAAGGTACCAAAGATCACCAAATTGTTCTTGACATGGGTGAATTTTATGGCCTGTAAATAGAATGAATAGTAATTGTTGGGTACTTGGTTAAACCCTGCTTCACAGAGACTCAGTGTAAAGCCAAGGTTGCAGGAACAAGAAGCAAAGGAGTCAAGAGAGCTCTTCAACATTGTCTCAGGTAGGGTCTTACTGCTGTGAACAGACACCGTGACCAAGGCAACTCTTATAAGGACAACATTTAATTGGGCTGGCTTACAGATTCAGAGGTTCAGCCCACTATCATCAAGGTGGATGCACGGCAGCATCTAGGCAGGCATGGTGCAGGAGGAGCTGAGAGTTCTACATCTGAAGGCTGCTAGCAGAATACTGGTTTCCAGTCAGCTAGGACAAGGGTCTTAAAACCCACACCCATAGTGATACACCTACTCTAGCAAGGCCACACCCACTCCAGCAAGGCCACACCCACTCCAGCAAGGCCACACCCACTCCAGCAAGGCCACACCTACTCCAGCAGGGCCACACCTACTCCAACAGGCCACACCTTCTAATAGTGCCATACCCTGAGCCAAACATATTCAAACTACCACAGTCATCACCCTCAGTATTCCTCATAGTCAGCATGAAATCGGGGAGAAGCCTGTAAGGATGATGGGCCCAGCGTTATGGAGGACAGCCCGGTAGAGCAAGAAGCCTGTAGGAGCTTAAACAGACGCAGTGGAAGCAGTGAGAGAGACATTAGCGGGCGGGGAAGCAGTTATAGAGCCTTTTATTTTATATGCAAGGAGTGGGAATCCAGTGGGGTGCTGAAAAAATTGGGGGCAGGTTGCCTTTCGTGGTTTTGGTGGAAGGCCATGGGGATATTTATAATGCCATGAGGATATTTATAATGCCATGGGGATATTTATAATGCGAAAATGGTCCATTTGTTGCTAGCTGCTAGCCACTAGTGAAGACTAACGGAGAAAACCCCGTGGAACCACGGGAGACTCAGCTCATGGGATCTCTAACCTTAGGCTGCTTAAGAGGTTTTCATTTCAAAGCAACCTCATGACTGTTAGCCACATTCAAAAATGTTACTTACTCTATGTGTTTGTGCTTGCGTGCACCACGTGCATGGAGGAGCCTGAGACGTGTGTGCTGGTCCTTCGGAACTGGAGCAAGAAGCAGGTGTCAGTGAGCTGCCATGTGAGTGCTGGGAACAGAACCTGGGTCCTCTGGAAGAGCAGGTAATGCTCTTTTGTTGTTGTTAGTTTGGTTTGGTTTTTTGAGACAGGGTTTCTCTGTGCTGTCCTGGAACTTGTTCTACAGGCCAGGCTGGCCTTGAACACACAGAGACCTGCCTGCCTCTGCCTCCAGAGTGCCTGGATCAAAGGCATGTGTAGCCAGTTCTCAACGGCTCAGCTGTTACTGGTACATTTTAAACCATCACTGATTTACCTCAGAGAGTCAATAGAGCAGGGTAGGAGAAGACGCTGGCCCCATTGCAGCACTCTGGCTCCTTAAAGCTGTCTTTGCCTTTACCAAATCTGTTCCTTTCTACAAGACATGGAAGCAATCGATCGGCAAATCAACAACAAAAACCCTCCTCGAGCGAGGCCCAGGATGCCAGACACTGTCTGAGACAGTTCACCCACCCCTGATCTGATTTATGCCTATCAGAAGTAATTCTTAGCATCCCCATTTAACTCCTGAGGGTTGATCAGCTCCAAGTGCAGCCAGCAGGATCAACACTGCATTGTGCGGTCACACATCACTTTTCAGTTCCTCCTACCTTACCAGTGAGTGACAGACACCAAGTCCCCCACAGTCCACATTCTGCTTCTACTTCTGAGATTCATACAGCCTTGCCCTGGTTACAGAGCTTATGGGCAGTTTGCAAGCCTGCTCCAAAGTCTGCCTTTAGGGGAGGGAATCTCTGTCTGTGTTCATTCATTCCCTCTGGGCTTGATAAGCTATGACACTAACCCCTCTCCTCCTGGCTGGCTAGCTGGCAACCCATGACCAGGCCCATCTGCCAGAACTGGCACAATGGCCTCCAAGAGGCAGGAAGCCACTGGGTCCAGGAAGCCAGCACAATTGGGTGTAAAACAGAGTGGGAGGGGCCTGCTAGTGCAGGAGAGGAGAGGAGAGGAAGCCAGTCTCCTGTGTGTGTGTGTGTGTGTGTGTGTACACGTACATACCAAATGCTTCCACCACTCCTGGAGTCAGGGAACCTTCCTGCTGAGCTTTGGATGGTGCAATTTTCACAAATTTACATACTTGTGCAAAGAGGTGAAGTGGACAAATACACAAGGCCAAGGTGGAGCTGAAGCTCTGAAGCATGGGATTGCTACAGTCAGAATGCCCAGCAGAGGAAACAGGCTGGGAGTGACCAGGCGTGGATGTCCAGCCATCCTTGACCTGCTGGGCAGATCCAAGTAGATTGATAGGGATACTCTTTCCAAAAGAGGAGTTATTCTGTTGAACCTCAAAATTCAGCTCACCCAGTGTTAGTCTCTAGTGATGTTTGTGTGTATCTAATTTTTAAATTTTTATGTGTATGGGTGTTTTTGTCTGCATATGTGTCTGTGTGCCACATACATGCAATGCCTGCAGAGACCAGAAAAGAGCCTCACCTCTCGTGGGGACTGGAGTTACAGACACTTATGAGTCACCATGCAGGTGTGGGAATCGAACCTGGGTCTCCTGGAAGAGCAGCCACTGCTCATAGAGACAGAGCCATCTCTCCAGTCTCCCCTCTCTCCCAATTTTGAGAGTCTTCTATGTAGCCCTGGCTCCTAAAACCCTTCATGTACACCAGGCTGGCCTTGAACTCAGAGAGCTGACTGCTTCTCTGTTCAAAGTACTGGGATTCAAAGAGTTCATTAACATGCTGGCATAGAAAATATTTTTAAGTAACAGTTCTTAAGTTTAAAACCTGATTGATTCAGATAAGAAAATAATACATTGTTTCCACATCAGTAAAAAATAAAATCGTATGTTTAAAATCAAGGAAAGGTAAGGAAATTTTCCAATTGACTCTCTGAAGTTAAAAATCACCTTCAAAAACAAAACATCTTTTCAACTCAAGATAAATATAAATTCTTTTCAAACTGTCATTTCCGGATAAGGAAGCGCCTCCATTTGTTCTGACAGGAAATGGGGTGAGTTTTCCATAAATATCAAATCTTTACTGCTGTGAACAGTCTTTGGTTCCTCTGGCAACACATTTCCACCAGAGTAAAGGCCAGAGAGAAATAGAGTCACTTGGAATGGGGTAGGGGTGGGGGCAGGGGTGGGGGTGGGGTGGGGGCAGGGGTGAGGGTGAAGGCAGGAGGGGGTGAGAATGGGGGTGGGGTAGGGATGGGAGTGGGGGGAGGGGGCAGGCAGGAGGTGGGAGTGGGATGAGGGGGTAGGGATGGGGTAGGTGGGGAGGTGGAGGCAGGGGGTGAGGAGTTGGGGGTGGGATAAGAGAGTGGGGTAGGGGTGGGGGTGGAAGTAGGGTGGCTTCAGGGGGTGGGGAGTTGGGAGTGGAGGGATGGGATAGGGCACATCTTCCTGAAGCCATTTCTTTTTACTCCAAGTGGGGCAATTCCCACTGTAAAGAATGGGAGTGTCACAGCTAACACATCACAGACCCTGGGTTGAATTTAAACTCAAGGTCACTTTCCATCTGAGGCTCACCCTCTAGGATCAAGGGCCCAGTTGCAAGTTGTGACAACCAGTGGCCCCAGGAAGGGCCGAGGTTGTACTTCCACAGTGACAAAGAACCCAGTTCGAGTGACAGAAAGTTCAAGCCTGTCTGGGCTGCAAGTAAAGATCATGCCAGTGACCGGCCTCTCTGCTCTCAGGCCTGCCCAGTTAAACTGTGAAAGGACTGTAGAGAGGAGAGGTTAGAACACAGGCAGCTACGACAGCTTCTGATCATGCCAGGGTGTGTGTGAGGGGTGTGTGCATGTGTGTTTGTGTGTATATGCATGTATATGCATGTGTAGTATGTGTGTATGTCTAGGTGTGTGTTTCTTTCTGTCCTTAAAATTCCGGTGTCATTTATAGACACAGGCTAAGAGGATCCCAACTGTCACCCTAGCCTTTGCAAAGGGAGCAGGTGTGTTTGTTTATGTACATGCATTTGTATACATTCAAGTTGAGATGCAAATTAGGTATTATAATTACCATTATTAAAGTACACACATCAGCATTTTGTAACATATGGGCAAAATTGTGCAACTGACACCATTGTCTGATTCTGGGATGTTTTCATCCTCCCTGATCCGAAACGCCCATTACCAGTCACCCTATCTCCTCCTCCCAGTACCTGGAAACCATTCATTTACTTTCATCTCCTAATCTATATACACTTTCCTAATCTATATAGTTTATGCAATCAGAAGCATAAAACTCATGATCTTTTGTGACTTGCTTCTCTCCTTTCCTTTTGAGTGTTTTCAAGTGTTATCCATGATGTAACATGAATCAGTATTTCACCCTTTTACACAGCCAAGAAATATTCCATTATGTGGATATACCACCATTTGCTTAACTTGTCTACAATGAAACCATTTCAAGCCAGGTGTGGTACTATAATGGCCTCCTATAGTCTCACCTATTCCTCTAGCTGAGTTCAGCAGTTCAAATCCATTTTGTGCATCATAGCAAGATCCCCATATCCAAAACAGAACAAAAATTGGAAGCCATTTCTCCAGCTCTAACCACCCATTGCTAGTCTGGAGTGAGGAATCATGACAAGTATCTCTGGTTCCATCTTGCCTCACAAGACCTTCTAGAATATCTGTGGATCTGGGAAGAATCCCAGGCCAGAGCTCTGTGAGGAGGCTGAGCCCTGGAGCTGGAGGCTTTTCAGTGTTGGCTGAGGGCCATGCTAGGTGCTCTGGTGGCCTACTGCTGATTAATGAAGTCCAGGCACCTTGAAGGTAAGGTCTTCCACCGCCTTGTACCCTGATAAAAACACGAAAGCAATGAAGGAACAAGCGTTCAGCACAGTGTAACAGGACCAACGGGACGGGCTTCTCCGTCAGGAGCCTTGAATTCAGGTCCCTCAGCAAGCTACACTTCACAGCCAGTAAGCTGACTGTGGATGGCTGCGCGCAAATGTGTGAGGGCTCCCACGTGTCCCCCTTCTGAGAATCCAGAGACCTGTTTTCTAATTTCAGTCTGTTGCTAATTAGCTCCAGATCCCCCAGCACTCTGTGGCTTCTTCTCTAATGGAGGTCAGTGGTGAAGGCCTGGACCACTTTACGGGGCCTGCTGTCTGAATTAAACAGTTCTGAGATCACTTGCAAATGTTCCACAAAGTCAGCACACTGAGGTGGCTCACTGTCCCCTGGGGCACAGCACAGCTCAATAGAGGGACTTGATCCTTTTCCCTTCCCCAATTCTCAAAAATATTTAAACCCATAAAACTTTTAAAACCAAACCAAAACAAACCAAATTGGTGTGGAGACAGAACAGCAGACCGGAGTAGGTAGGAGCCTTTTGCTACAGCGAGGGCTGTCACTCCAGTTCTGCCTGGGGTGACACACACAGGACCAAGAAGGAAGGTTGTTTTCTACATATCATGTCTTTGAAGGTGACAACCAGAGCTGTCTGAGTGAATTCGATAGGATAACTTACCTGCCTAAAATCTTCGCACCAAAAAGAATTGGCCAGTGCCTTCACTTTCTAATGTGACCAAGTGTGCATCTGTCCTCCAAGCCCCACACTTTGTGAAAAAGGAGGTTTTTAATCAGTTAAAAAGCCAGACAGAAAAACACTGTTTTTTAATCCTTTGGAGAATCCAGAGAAAGGATTTGACTGAATCCTGTTGTGATCCCATCTCCCACAAGCCAGGAATTGAGCAGGAGAGGTTTGAAAGCTAGCACAAATCCCATCCAAGCTAACCAGCAAGACAGGACGGGGTCTAGAGGATTACATGGGCAATGGAGTAGGGGTGGGGGAGCTCTAGTGGGGTCTCATAAGAGTCAGGCTCTTCAGAAGCTGCTACTGAGAGAAGCACAGTCCCCATTGCACCCAAGAAAACAGACATCACCACACCTTCTGGAAAGACCAGTTCAGCCTGCAGCTGTTGGCTGGTGGGAGGAGAACCAGGAAAGCTGCATGACCTAAGCAAGAACATGGAGACTGCTTCCCACCCCTGTGGTGAGAACCAGGACACAGCTCCTGCCTGGTTCCTTCTAGAAAGGACAGAAGAAGGTCCCCCATGCCATCTCCAGGAGGTAGCAGCTGCAGGTGTCTCCTTAGGGAAGGCATCTAGGCAGAAATGGACAATGGCTGGGGCCACTTGTTTTAAGTGAGAGAGTGAGCTATGCCCCAGGGGCTCCCTGGGGTGGTGGGGTGGCAGGGATGGTGTTAGAGAACAAGAGATGAGGAAGCCCGGAAGTGAGGGAAGAGACTCTGACAAGCTCCTTCCCGCTGCTCTTCAGACTTTGTTTACAATTCACTGGCTGTCCTCACACAGATGACTTTCAGCATCTGGGAAAAGGGTGTTGGGGGCATCCACCAAAGATGAGGGAGATTTGTAGGAAAGGGAAGTCCCAGGCCCACTAGCAGGGACGACTGACCTGAGTCACCTTGCAGCTTCCAGAGTCGGGTGGGGGGAGGGGAAGAGGTGGGGGGAAGAAACAGGAGGGGCTGATTCCTAGGACAGTTCAAAGAAGGCACTGGAGGGAGGAGGTGATCAACAAACCCTAATATTCCACTCCAATTTGCTCCTGGCCTCTTAAATTAGGAAGTAGGCCGGCCATAACAATTTTGACAATGTCCTTTGGATTTATAAGTCAATTAGGAAACACTTTTAAGAAAACAGTTACATTTTATTCATTTATTTTTTTGGTGTTGGGAGGGCATGGGTGTGTGAGAGCTCCGGTATGCATACCATGTACAAGTTTCTTCCTTTACTGTGTAGATCCCATGGGTCTCAGGCCATCAGGCTTAGCACTTTACGGGATGCCGGATGAGCCATCTCACAGGCCCAGCATTTTTAAAGACACACCATTTACAACAAGATGGTCCCCAAAGACAATGTCACGGTTGTGAAGATAACAGGAAGTAAGTGGTAATAAAGTGAAGCATGACACAGGTGTGTGCGCCATGTGCCTGGGCAGGACAGGCTCTGACTCCAGAGATGCAGAGAGGATCCTTGGAGAGCTCATATTCTGGGAAGGGCACTGGGGGACAAGCGCCCGAGTCTTGGGTTTACACATATATTTTGAATGATTCCATTAATGAAAGGAGAGATGGGCTACAGATGTTGAGAGGCTGGCCTGAGGTTGCCCAATGGGTGAGTTCCAGAGCCAAGGGTAGATCCCTAGGTTCTCTGTCACCTTTTTCTTTAAACTACTTGGTCTCTGCTTATCCCCCTCCCATCAGGCTGAAGAAATGTGTGAGCACTACAACTCTGGGGGGCAGGGGTACAGACGGTGGGGTAGGGATGGTTCAGTTGATACAATGCTTGTCTAGCATGCATAACCCCAGTCCTAATAAACCAGGCATGCTGATCCACTCCTGCAATCCCACCATTCAGGAGATGGAAGTGAGAGCATTAACAGTTCAAGGTCATCCTCAGTCACATAGCAAGTTGGAGGTTAGCCTGGGGTATGTGTGACCTGTCTCAAAACAATGTTAAAGAACTCAAAAGAGAAATGGCAGAAGTGAGGGCAGGATGTTGTTCTGAAAGCTACATGCGTACTTTGTGTCTGTGAGAGAAAGACAGCCCCAAGGGGGCTGAGGTTCTCCAGGAAACGTTAGAGAAACTTCAAGAGACAGAGCTGTACCTGGACAGGCTGTTTAGGGCCCTTCTCTTTTCAAAGCACCCTTGGAGAACCGCATGCAGCAGCCTCAGCTCTGCTCCAATGTTTATCGTCTTTCCACAGTGGGCCCTCTGGGTTTTCTAGAATTGGATGAGCAAAAGATGCCTCCACAGCAAGTCTTGGCAGTTGGAAATGCTAACTTATTTGGAAACGGTATTCAGAGATGTAATTAAGGCAAGGGTCTTGAAGAGACTATTTGAGGGATGGGCATGGCCTTACATAAAATGACTAAGTGCCCTTTTAGGAGAAGGGTGGAAGGGTAGCCGGCAGAGGAGGTGGTACACCTGGAGTGATGCATGCCGGGAAGCTGGAGATCTCCAAGGATCATTCCTCCAGCATTTGAGAGAACAATGGCTCTGATAATACATTGTTATAAATGTCTAGACTCTAAAAATGAGAGAATACATTGTTTTAAGCCATCACTGTTGCAGCCCATGCAGAAAATAAAACCTCGGATATACTGATACAATGAATTTAAAACAAAAAGACAAGGTTTGGAGTACTGAAGACAAAGCTACACTTAGAATGGTTCATCACCAGGGCCAGGGAATGAAGCTTGGGGGAGGTGGGGTATGAAGATTGGTCCTGCTTTCTCCTGGTGACCAAGCCTAGCTGAGTCACTAGCAGTCACATGTCTTGTGCTAGCCCCTGCAGGACATTTTTCTGGGTCACACACCCATCTGAGGAGAACAGAGCCTGCTGGGCCGCTCTAATCTAAGCTGAAAGTGCAAACCACTCCCAGGCTGACTGATGTTGGAGGCTTTGTATGGAATGTCTCCAAGCCCTAAACTCTTCAGGCCTTCCCTGCCACCTGAGGCCAATCTGGGACAAGACCCTTGCAGCCTCTATGTCTGCAGCCAGAGAGAGAAAACATGAGGGACCAGCATGTCTTCAAAATGGCATGTTCTAGATTACAGCTATAGTTTATAGATTCCTTCCTGCAGCTGTTGAAGTAAATGTAAACACACACGCAAAAACACACAGGCCTTTTCCCTCTCAGTGCTTTTGGGGAACATGTTTCCATGTGTTGATTGTAAAAAAAAAAAAATGTTTTATCTGTTGATTTGAACACATGACCTTAAACTTGGGTACCAAGTTCCGCATCTTCCTGCCTCTTTTCCTTGCAGTATCCTCACACCCTTTTTTGTTTTTAAATTTTAGATTCAAGGCAAAATTCATGTAGTCTGAAATGCAGCATCTTAAAACCAATAATCTAGAGGCACCTAGCGAACTATCAATGCCACGTAACTGCTTCTCCTATCTAGTTCCAAAACACTTGCTTAATGGAAATTGTCCCGAAAACAGTGCTATCGCTTTCTCCCCAGCCCTTGGCAAACAGCAGTCTGCTTTCTGTTTCTAATCATTAGGCCTTTGGTGATGGGCTCCCCGTCTGTGTGGTCTGACCACCACACTCCCTGCCTGACATCTTTCACTTACGGTTCATCTGTGGTGCAGCAGGTATCACCACTTCCCGACATCTACTGGGGCGTGGCTGACTGGCTTCCTCCTCCCTCTGCTGTCAACAATGGGTGGGAATGTATGTGCACAGGTGTTTGAATACTCCCATTTATTCTTTCCACAGCACCCTGACTCCGTCCTATGACTCTGCAGCTATAGAGTCTAAATCTCCTCACTTCTCTACAAAGCTCAGACTCCTGAGGGTGATCCTGGAGGGGTCCTCCCTCACTTCTCCAGCATGGAGCCCCACAACACTCTCCTTTTCTGCTCTTGTGTGTCCTGTGTCCTTGCCATGTGGCCCTCTTTATTAGAGCTTGCTCCCTCAGACTACTGGACAACTGTACTTGACAACGGCCTCTTCCTCATCTCCTCAGGACAATTAGTCCATGGCGACCCCTCAATGTTTCGTGGGGGAAGCTTGTAGAGGGATTTGGGGAGATTACTTTTAACTTTTGTTGTAATATCCCCCAGAGTGGACAGAAACACCCTAAGGATTCCCAGGATAGACAGCCTGTGTCTCTAAGACATACTCTACTGGCTGTATGGACTCAGCACCCAAGGGATCCACATGATGGGTTGGTAAGTCGGTAGGCTGAAGTCACTGGGCTTCCTGGCTCTGCATTCTCTCTGCCCTACAGACAGGAAGGTGTGGGTGGGTGTGGCAACTGTTACTCCCCCCCCACCCCCCATAGCTCTGTGAGAAAACCCGAAAGCTGGGTTTTCTCTGAACTTTGATCCCAGAATCCCTTGCTGCAGCTTCTCTCATTCAAGAGGAGTTAGCTAGACCCAGAGGCAGGTGCTGGCAGGGTAGGTGCTGAGGGGGCAGGCAAAGCTCTGGCTGGAAGCAGTCACACCTGAATTTGACAGGCTTCCTTCAGCTGGGTCACAGGGTTCTCTGAGTCACAGCGGATGTGGCTTTCTAAGGGCAGAGAAGTCAAAGCCCTTACCTTGCACCCTCCCTTCCTTTCTCAGACTCTGAGCCTCTGAGGTCTCCACAGACAAACACACATGTGCAAACACAGATGTACATAGAGGGTCTGACACCATATTCTTACTGCTAAGAAAAAAAAATGCCTGCTTAGCTCCCATCAAGGGAGGTCTGTTCTTTTCTCTACCATTCCAAGTTCCCCTTGGCATTTGGAAGAAAGGTAAGCAAAACACATGAATCCTCTCAGACAGTCACCCACAGCTACTCTCCTTCCTCCTCAGGAGGAGACACAAGGGATGAGGGCCCCGCAGCAAACGGTGGTGGTCCGAGGGGACCCCTCTGTACTTACCTCCAGGACTTTTCCTGTGATAAACTGGTGACAGGCTTCACACTTCACCCCAAAGAGCCCCTGGTAATCTTTCTCACAGTATGGGGAGCCATCCCTGAAAGACAAAGTTGCATTCAGGTCTTGGAAGACACCAAAGTCTCATTTCTGAGGCCCTTCCCACAGAACAAGAGTGGAATTCATCTTTACACAGACCCAGCGACCTGACAAAACCATGGGCCAGACAGAGAAAAAAAACCAACAAATCACCACAGGTTTACTGTGCCTACTTCCTTGGTTGTCCCAGAATTAAAAGCAGAGACCCTGGTATTCTTTGGGCAGCCCAAATAACCCTCAGATGAGCCAGCCTGAGAGGTCTGGGTGTCTTACCTACCTTCCCACACCATCTTCTCAGATTCAGAGGCCCACCAGAGCCCCCCACCACCTCAAACATCACCTCCTCAGCTCAGGTCCCTCTGGCTCTGAGGGTTTAGAACATGGCTCCAATCAGCAGCCACAGTCACCTCACAGTATCGTGAAGCTGCCATTTCCTGAGTGTTACTATGCAGAACGGTTGGAAAGCAAGTCTGAGTGTCTACTCTGCTTATTACTGTCAGTCTTCAGTGTCACTTAAAAGCCAGACACGAACGTTGTCCTTTAGGCTGCTCATCACAATTACCTGTAGAGATCTTTAGTCCCTCGCAGGGGTGTTTCAGTTTAACCCCAGACCTACTTAGAAACCATAGTTTTGGGCGGTGGGAGTCGGGCTCCCTTTTCAATCATTTCATGGATTTGTGAAATTAAATTCATCCACTATGTTCGAATGAATGATTTAATATAATTGGGTAGGTTTTGGGTTTCCTGTTTTGGTTTTTGACCTTTTGAGACAGGGTCCAATGTAGCCAGGCTGGCTTCCAACTCTTGAAGAAGCCAAGGCCACCAGAAAAGGCAATTTCTACACTCACTTTCCTACAGTATTAGCACACAGAGTACCGTGCAGGCCAGGCAAGCACCCTACCAACTGGACCAACCCAGGCCCTGGAGACTCTGGAGTCTAAGCTCTCTCATCAAGCTACTTCCTCATTACCAGGTTGGGGAAATTTTCAAAAGCCATAAAAAGATAGAGAGTGGTAGATTCCTCCTCATTCTCAGAGCACATTGAAAAACAAATGAAAAACCCACCCAGCTGCCACAGATTCGTATAACTCTGGTTAACCCACCATCAGGGCTCTCTGATTCCAACACGAACCTTCACCCTGACAGGCTTTTCTGTGGCTCTGGTCTTGCCAGGCTCTGTGCCTAGATACCATGTGTTTGGGGGGGGGGCTGGAGGGGGGTGTCTAAAGCCCGAGAGAAGAAAACTATGTTAGCATCGCATAGAAAACAAAAATAGCAAAGGAGACATAGTGAGGTGCTTAACTGAGTACACAGTGAGGTATGCCACCTCGTTAATTATTAAATTGGGGCACTGTTAATAGTCCATTACATTTACAGCAGCCATGGCATGGCAAAAGCAGAACAATGAAGCTATTTCAACAAATTCTACAGCTACTAGTTCATACTGATGCAAAATGGGACTGTGCTTCGGCATGCCGAGGGAGGAGGGAGGCCCTGAAAAGCAGAGCAGGTACCCAAGCTCTTCCGACCCACACTTACTTGCTGATGTACTCGCCGGTGAGAACCTTCCCGCAGGACTTGCACTTGAAGCAGCCCAAATGCCACTGTTTGTCCAGAGCTAGCAGTGCCTGCCCGTTCTTAATGTCCCTTCCACAGCCGGCACAGTCTGGAAGAGAGCAGCAGCCCACGGTTACTGCCATTTCCCTTGAAAAGCCTGAGTAGGAGCGGTCCCCGGGACCCACAGTGCAGCCAGCTCTTCCAGTCACTACGTTCTTAACTACGATTTCATTTCCCTTTATAAAATCTTCTCCACTAAATCCCTCAGGACCTGTCCTCACGTGGCAAGGCAGCTGCTCAGACCTCAGTGGATCTCAGCAGATGAATATCCTTCATCTCCTAGCTCCTCGGGAGTGAGGCACCCTTTGGGATCCAGTTGGCCTAGAGACTATTTAATTATCACGTCTTGGCTAGGACATTAAGAAAGCACTCACAGGCTTTTATTTAATTGAGGGCACATGTGAGGAAGCTAAGCCCGTGTGCTGGAAGCCCTGTGTGTGTGGTTCCTGGAGCACACTGTGCGTCATTCTCAAATCTGTAATGAAATTCTTCTTCCTTTGCTACCCAAGCCAGCCTTTCCACTAATGGTTAAATGACTTAGTTCCTTAGCTTTCATCGGTCAATGACAGATTCCTGGGAGGC
>JADRCD010237870.1:0-23848 GCA_019843815.1 Montemys delectorum
GAGAGAGAGAGAGAGAGAGAGAGAGAGAGAGAGAGAGAGAATCCTTTAGAAAGTGGTTCTCAATTGGTAGGTCACAACCTCTTTGGGGTTCGTGTGAGCAGATATCCTGCATATCAGATATCTACGTTAAGATTCATAACTGGCAAAATGACTGTGATGAAGTAGCATTGCAATAATATTATGGTTGGGGGAGTGTCACCACAACATGAAGAACTTGTATTAAAGGGTCACAGCATTAAGGAGGTTGACAACCAACTGCTTTAGATCCACATGGCTTCTCTTCCATGCCCTTCCATTTCCACACTGCTGGGGAAAGCTCATTACCTATGCCTTGGGGCTGGAGACTATGATATGTAGCAAAGATGCCTTTGCTGGTACTAATTCTGCAAAATCGATGCTGAGACAGGATCTGTTCATCTGTGAGGCAGAATGCTAAGCATTGCCGTAGCAAAATCAAGACTTCGTGCGAATAGAGTTCTATGTCTTCTAATCAGGACAGGGGTCATTGTAAGACCCTAGCAAATAACATCTCACTGTCGTTTTCTTGACTTTGCTCATGTTGTAGAAGTCTCTCTTTCTTTCTTCTTTTTAATGCTGCAAATGCTAAGCTCCCACTCCGGTACCCAGAACTACATCACATGGACCAGACTTCATTGTTCTGAAGTGGCAGGTGCTTTTTGTACTTCTTGTAGGAATGCAGGAGAAAAGAGTTCATGTCAAATATGCTGATGATTGTTAAAATTAATATTCCTTTTAAAATGTCTTTCCTTTTTGTGATGATGAATTTCATATTTTGAACCCTTTAAGCTGGGATGAAAGACATAGGTTTTTATAATAAATCTTTGCTCCAAGACAAAGTATCTCCAATATAAGAAATAGAAAAAAGTTTTTGTCTTAGCCTCTATCTAAAGGAATTTATTTTAAATAATATCTAGATCTGAACTTAGTTCTATGAACTATGCAGGATTGTCACTTCTGGTCACCATCATTCCTTCCCATTCTAAGATGATTGATGCTTAGTTTAGGACAGTGGTTCTCAACAAGGGGGTTACAACCCCTTTTGGCAACCTCTGTCACCAAAATATTTACATAATGATTCATGACAGTAGCAAAATTACAGTCATGAAGTAGAAACAAAAATGGTTTTATGGTTGGGGTCACAACAACATAAGGAACTATTAAAGGGTCAAAGTGTTAGGAAACCATCAGTGTAGATGACTGTAGTGTGAAACTGAGGCAGAAAACTCAAGATATATTCTGATATATTCAGATCCAACCTGAATACATAACTGTTTAATACATATATACATATACATATATATGTACATTTCAGAAAGGTTATGTGATAGCATTCAATGTATTTTTAGGAAGTTGGTTTTATGTTTATATAGAAGAATAGGGTGCCACCAAAACCCGAGGTCCTAGTATTTTGCTTTAAGATTAGGTTGGTAATCATCTCTAGATGGTGCACATGGCCTGCCAATATGGATTCTGATTAATGTTTACTTTTAAAAGGTGAGCATGTCTTCCTGAAAACCCTAAGCCTGTTTTATCTGTATATCAGGATCAGGTAGACATATGATTTTCTGCATGTTAGGGCTCAAGAGATGGCTTATTGCATAAGAGTGTTTGTTATGTAAACACAATGACCTGAGTTTAAAGTCCTAGCGCCCACTTAAAAAGCTGTATGTGGTCCAGGTTCACCCCTGTAATCCCAGTGCTGTGAGAGGCAGAGAGTGGAATATTTCTGGGGCTTGCTGGCTGCTAGCCTGGCTCCAAGTTCACTGGGAGACACTGTCTCAAGAGAATAAGAGTGGAGAGAGATAGAATGCAATTCCAGACATTCTATTCTGGTTTCGGCACATACATAGGCATGTCCATCTACTCATTATATGTGGCCATACATGGAACACATATACCATATGTATACACCACTGACACATACAGAAAGAGAGACAAGAAGACACAGAGAGAGACATGGAAGATGGTATGAGCTCTGGATGTGGCAAAGTAGGCAAATGGCTTAGGGTATTTGGATGCCTGGGATATATGGCTTTCAGGGCTGTCAGAGAAAGACAAAGCAAAGTCTTTGACCCAACCACGCTTGTGAGCTTGGGACCAAAATAATGGAAGAGAATGCTATTATCAGGAGTTGAGCTGCAAGTGTCCGTGCAATACTGAGTAGCCTGCTTACAAGGCAGAACATAGTGACCCAGTGAACATACCTGATCGTCATGTCCAGTGAATGAGTTGTTTTGATTGGGTAAATACAGCTTACATTGCTATGGCAGCCAGCAGCAGTATAGGAACAAGGGTGATTGACAAGATCTCTGACATCCCAGGCAAAATGATTGACGTTAGCTCAGCTCTGTTACAGTATGGTGGAGGGTCCTGTCTAAGCCTCTGGATTTGATGTCTATTAGATGTGCTTTGCAGTGGCTTTGTTGCTCTCTGAATTCCGTAGTCTTTTAAAGTTTATACTTGCTTGGAAATCAATGGACCAGTGCGTCTACAGATACACTCTGCTTATACTCTTCATTGAGTGATGTTAGAAACACAAGGTAATGGAGGTGAGATGGCTCAGCTCGGAAAGGTGCTTGCTGCCACATCTGGTGACCTCAGTTTGATTCCCAGAACCAACAAGGTTAAAGGGGAGTTCTGATTCTCTGATGTCAACACATATGCCATTGTCTCTACTTTAACATAGACATATAAACAAACAAAGGGATAAAATGAACAAACTGGAGTAACCAGTATGGAAGTTGAGGCCATTTGAATAAATTTTTGGACTAGACAATGGTCTGTCAGTCAAACTGAACTCAGGTCCAATGCTGTCAGAGTTCAGTTCCTTTCAATAAATTGGGTCTAATAACCCCCTTTAACTGAAATTAAAACAAAAAAAAGTATAAAACACGGGGTCAGAGATGTAAACAAGCAGACCAACAGTTGTTTTGCCCCAGCTTATTCTAACTGCCATTCCTCACAGTCAAATGTTTAACCTGTTTGGGGGAGAATGGAATTGCAGAGCTGTCTTTTATCAGAAGTAGTGCCCATCCCCCCATGATGGGCAAGAGCACACTCTAACTTGCTCTCTATTGTTGTGATAAGAGACTAGGCAACAAAACACCATGACCAAGAAGCTCTTTGGAGAAGAAAGGGTTTAGTGAGCTTACAAAATCCACATTGCTGTTCAGCACCAGAGGAAGTCAGGGCAGGAGCTCTACAGGGCAGGAACCTGGAGGCAGAAGCTGATGCAGAGGCCATGGAGGGGTGCTGCTTACTGGCTTGTTTTACCATATGGCTTGCATCCTTAATAGAACCCAGGACTAACAGGTCGGGGTGGTACCACCCATCATGGGCTGGACCCTCTCCCATTGATCACTAATTGAGAAAATGCCCTACAGCTGGATCTCATGGAGGCATTTCCTCAACAGAGGCTCCCCCCATTCCCAGATGAATCTAGCTTATGTCAAATTGACAACAACAGTAGCAGCAGCAGCAAACTGACCAGCATAGCACACACAACCCACCCTGATACACTGATGCTGGCAGATCAATCTCTCTCATCAGTATCCACACTGCATTGAGACATGGAAAAGCCTTACTTACCATGATAGAATGGCTAAGGTAACGGAACGGGGCTGATGTAATTTACAAGTCAAGTACCAGTCAGAGCAAGTTACATCTCACAACTGTTTTGTACAGGTTTGTCATCCAGATACCCGAGGAAACTTTGAAAGGCAGCATGCCAGCTCTCTCTCTAGAGCTTACATATTCTGCCTTTGATCTTTGGGGATGTATAGCAACTTGCTTATTGTTTACCCATATCATATTCAGAAAGGAACAGAATAAAATTTCCAAGGGGAGTCTCATTATTTGACCTGAATGTCGTGTCTCATAGATTCTTTGGACATAGTGGAAGCTTGGAAAAAGCTTGCTTATGTGAAAGGCACACTCTCCATACTTAACTTTTCTCCCCTGGATGTTTTCACTGACCAAAGATCTCCCCTGCTTTTTAAACATCCATCACAGGGCTACATTTTAGTCCCCAATGCTTTACCATCCACTTTTTTACCTGTCAGGTACAGATAGCCATCCATGGACACAGACCTATACATATGATGTTGTTGTATGGAAAAAAAAATTAATTAAAAACTAGGTTTGTGTAAAAAGTAAAATAAATTCTTGCAAAAAAGATATTGGTAGAATATTTCAGTTTCCTAGAATTTGTGGAGATTTATTTTCTTAGATGTACAGGTGCCTCCTAAGTTTACTTTCCAAAATGTTTTCTTGTCAGTTTTTCTGATTTGCATGCAAACAATTATCTTAAAATATTTGTATGTTTTACCTCACTAAAAAAAAAAAAAAAAAAAAAAAAAGTTTATCTAAAGGGTCAAGTTCCTGGTCTAGTGCCTCGTACATATATATTAAAACTTAAATCTTTCTTTGGGAAGCTAAATTTATGGAACGACTTCACGCCTTTTGTTCAACCTTAAGAAGATTCCAGACTTGCTGAAGTTACTAATGTACGCAGAGCTTATGCCTTGCCATTGTTACCCTCTGCTTTATCAAGGGCTTTCCATTCCAAAATTTAGCCTTCTTTAAACTTACTTTGAGATGCTAAAAATCCTTTAGGAACTTCAGCCAATTGAGTCTTTGGCGACTGAATCGTATTTTAGCTTGTCTGTATTTCTACTTTTCTACTTTACACAGGAAACCAACAAATCACTACTGTCTTTTCAAAATGCAAGTAATTTTCATTTGCAGACCAGGAACCTTCTGCCAAAGGGAGAAACCATTCAGTTGTCCTGATGAGTGATATCTGATTGTGTTGTCTTACTCATGGGAGAAACCACTCAGTTGTCCCCAATGAGTGTCATATGACTGTGTTGTCTTGCCATAAAACATTTGCACAAATTTAGCATCGGTGTGCTAACTTCTCACATATTGTGAAGGAGTGACTAATGAAGTGAGCATCTAGACTTGTAGACAGAATCCACCTTTAATCTCCCATTTAGACAGAAAAAGGAAGAGCCTACTGAAATCTGAATCAAATGCTACATGACTCCACAGTGATCAGGGTACGTAACACATAGATACAATCAGACACGTGTGCAGGTTCTTGGTGGGAACCAAAGGCAGAGTGCACATATGCTTTGAGTTATGTTACCTTCTTCTCCTTCTCACAATCCTAATTACTATCATTTCTATCCTAAAGCAAGGTTAAGACATAGAAAGCGGCATTAAGATCATGGGAAATGTCATCATTTTATTTGATATCCTCTCTATAAAATAGTTAAGAGTGCTGTATTAGTTTTCTGTAGGTTCTCCTAAGGCATCCTTCCAAATTCCTGACTGAAGTAATATTTCTGGGGCTCTGAGATGGCTCAGTTGATAAGGTGCCATGGCAATCCTGACGACCCGAGTTCAGTCCCCAGGTCACACACGGTGGAAGGAAGGAACACCAAGCTGCCCTCTGATTGCCACTTGGGTGCTGTGGCACAGGCAAATCCATACACACACATGTACATAAAAGTTATTGAACATAAAATAATAACAATGTCCATAAAAGAACTCCAGCAACTTGTCTTTTGTGTGTTGTATAGACTACATAGATTATATAATAAAAGTTTCTCCCGTTCTGTGCTTTTATTACATAAATTAAAATTCGATGACCGAATTTATTAACAAAATTTTGCCAAGAAAAATATACTCATTAAATATAACTTGGTTCTTGATAAAAAATGAGAGAACTTGGACCCGATCCGCATGAAATGGCAGTGCAGGAGTGGGGTTCTTTTGGCGAGCAGAAAGCTGGAGTAGGGCTGGTTCCTGGCATTGCTTCCTCAGCAAAGAGAACAATTTTAATCAGTTACAAAAATATTTGCAATCCATATGCTCCTCTCTGCTCACTCCCATATGCCCACATTCTCTTTTATCTTGGGAAAGATGATGACTTCATGATTCAGCCGTGTGAGAATAATACCTCGCTGACTTTAGAGTTCAGTTCTATTTCAAAACATGTCCTGGTAATTACGCACACGCGCAGATCCAGGCTGTTAGCACTTGGGTAGTTACGTGAATATGAGTTTGTTCTGTCTTCTGGGAGATATATATATATATATATATATATATATGATCTTACGTCCTCCTACTGAAACCAGGCTATGTATCTGAGGCTTCAATTTGAAATTCCATTGTCACTTGCCTTCTGGATTAAATGCCCCTGCGCAACTGTGAGGGTAAGAAAGTGATACAAAGGCCTGTAAAAATTCACAGTAATTTCATTCACCTTGGGAAAAAGAAAACAGTACAGAAAGCCACTTGGTAATGTTATCTTACCGAAGAGCTTATTTAGCCATGCAGGCTACCTTGATCCTTTCTTAATTTTTTTTTTTTTAAATTTAATTAAAATTGGACATCTACCGTGGTAGCCAACGGTACAAGGAGCCAGAATAGAAAAATAAAAATGATTGTCACTCCATGATCCATTTTGTCTGAGATGTGTGCTTGCCTATCCCAATAGCTATGTGGTTTCTAACAAAAGGTGTACATTTTTAAACCAGGTTGTCTGTCAGCATAAAAGATGAGTAAATCAGAAATTATTGATGGGATTCATGGTTGTATTTTCAACAGTTGTTTTCCACTGCACAACAAATGGCTTTGTAATCCAATATGCTATTAACAGAGCTACTGCCAAAACTGAAAGGAATCAGCCATGCCCATCTAGGCTAGTAGGGAGGGTATGGTAAAGAGAAAGGGTTTCCAGCCTTTGGAGCAGTAGTTACATATAGCTAGTGTTCTCTCAGGCATTAGGATCCAAGAGGTGTGTCTGCTGCTATCAATGGCTGTGCCCCCCCACCTCCGGGAGGCTGAGAGTTTGGGTTTGCTTTTGGCAAAAGCTATCAGGATCCCGACTCTGTTTGCATCCAAGCTGTCGGTGTGTCTGCTCCTGTAGGAGTTTCGAGAAGAGAAAGTGTACATTAGAGCGTGGATTGTTTGCAAGGGGCTTGGAGTGTGCCAATCTGTTGCTTGCTGCGATAGCAATTCTTTGCTGTCACACGGAATGCTCAGCTGGCAGAGTTGTCCCTGCGGGGAAGGAAGGAGGGATGTGGAAAGATTGTTCACTGTGAAACAGGGATATTAGGGATGCTTTGTACACTGTCTGAGAAGTAAAAGGTGCTCTTCCAGCTAAATCAGTGTGAAAGTTTTCTGCTGTCTTCTCTCTCTTTCAAACTTTATAGACAAAGCCTCATTAAATCCAAACCTGTACATAAACTGCATGAAGGCATCTCTCACAAGAGACTCATAGACGTAGATTTAGAGCATATCCCATCCACCTATAATTTGGACAAAGGCTTTGATTTAGAAATAAAAGAGACAAATCTTTGGCATGTAGGTGACTTTGATTCTTATTGAAGCAAACACACAAACTTGTGTGTGTTTTTAATACAAAGTGTGAGATTTCACTAAAAAAGGTTAAAATTGAAGTGAGTAATCTTCGGTGCATAATTCAGTTGTTAATTTTAGCTCCTTGCGTGGGTGCCGCTCTGACTTGAACAGCCGGCTGTAGCCTTCATTGGAGAAGAAGCCGGCAGCTTGGGACAGGTGGAGCTGGAGCAAGCTGGGAGCGAGGTTTGCTGGAAGCTGGTCATTAGTGTTAGAAACTCAGTCTTACTTACTGCGTGCTTCTCCGGATGGCCACAACAGTTGCCACAATGATTTACTGTTCTTCTTTTTTCAGGTTGTCGACCATGTGTCAAGCTGTGTAAGGAAACTGCCTGGAGATGGACATTCTGGACTGCTAATGGGGACATGGGACGGCAGTTACCTCTGATCACTTGCGTGGATTCTCCCAGAGCAGAAAGACAGAAGCCGCCAGTCATTTGTCCAGATCTACAGCTGGAATTCTGTTCTGAAGGTAAAAACATTTGGAGGGGGCTGCCTCTCCTCTGTACCTCACCGACATTCATTCTTTTCTCATGACCATACCTGTCTGCAGAGTTCAACCCTGAGAGTCAGGACCTGTCCCTCTCGAGTATTAGAGCTCAGTTTGCTCACTCTGTTTAATTATTGTTCAGTTGGTTTTGTTGTTGTTGTTACTGCTTGGTTTTGTTTTAACTGAAGCACTCTGAAAATTGAGGTAGGGCAACAGAAGTTGTTTGTCTCCTCATCCTACCCACTGCAGAGGGAAAGCAAACTGGTAGAGTAAAACTTTTGTTTTGTTAACCTATGCATGCTGGGTAAAGCCCAGGTAGAAGATGTTTGCTCAAAGGCAGCAGATCTTAAAACCTCCCCAAACTTAAAAGCAGCAAATTCACCAACTCAAACCTCTGCCTCCTTCAGGAAAACTATTCCTTCTACAATCCCACAGTCCTCTGCCAAATAGGTTGGTGTACTTGTAAGATTTTGTTACAGGCCCTCTGTCCTGGCACGGTGGTTTTAGCAAATCCAAAATCGAGTTGGCCATGGTGTCGATTTGTTCCGTGATTGCTACTTCCAGCAGAGAATAAAGTTGCTAAACTAGTACCTGGTGATGCTGCCGCCCTCACAGAGACCACGAACTACTACTTTGTCAGAGGCCACTGTAATGACCAGGATGGGACAGCGAGTGGTGGGGAAGCTTGTGAGAGAAAGAACCTTCTAAGCTACAGCTGCTCCAGTCCCCTACCCCTCTCTCCTTGATATCTCCTTTCCTTTCTTCCTTCTCTGCCTCTGGGTTTTTCCTCTTTCCTCCCACCGTCTTCTGTCTTCCCTACATAAACAGGAGATAAATAAGTAAGTGAATGATAAGGGATCTGTGAGCACAGCAGAGGGAAAGAGGTGTCACACAGATTTTTAAGGAGGTTAAAAGGGGTGGGGGTGGGGGTGGGGCAGGAACAATAAGGAATTGAAGTCTAAAAAGCCACTTCCTGTCTGTATTGAGTGTGGAGTGGCGGGGGAGGTGGGCAGCAACATCTATCCTTAGTATTTATTGCCTATCAGGCTGCCTCTCCAGAGCTTACAGCACGGGTGCAGCACAGGTACCAGGCAAGAAGCCATGGAGGGGCTGCTGCTGCTGCTGCTGCTGCTGCTGCTGCTGCTGCTGCTGCTTTTGTTAGCTGTTAGTTGGAATCCTGAATATGCTGACCCTGGACAGCTCATGGCCAGACGTAGATCCCGTGTTTATACCAAATCATAACCTTTCCATCTGAGTTTTGTCCCTGAACACAACGCACAGTATTCCACGTTGCTGGGTGCTGGGGAGGTGTTTCCATGGTTGCAACTTAAAAATAATTTTCTGAATTATATCTGAGGTGACGCCTGCCATCGGTAGGACCTCTCGACTCGGAAGTTGGGGGTCACCTGTTGAAGCACTGGGAAACTGTCACCATTTTCATCTCTCACTCTGTAGCGGGATGTGGGTCCTAACATGGGTGGGAGCTGTGTGTCTCACTTAAGACGAGTTGACTCATTTTGACAGAAGGTGTATGCACATGTGCTGATGTGTGCGTGGATGGGCTAAGGCTGAGGTGGCGCACCTGCCTCCTGTGTGTGCATTTGCAGCTCGGTTTTGTCTTGCTCTGTCCTCTGGAGTGTGTCAAGTCGTTGGTAGGGATTCTGGGCTGTGCCTCTGGATGTGAATTCTCAGGGCGGGCATAAGAAAGCTCAAGAATCATTGGAAATCCTTCCGTGTACTGATTGTTTTCTGATACTGTAACCTTTTAGGGTCTAAAAACTCGTTTTAATTTGGATCTGGGAGAATGTCTGAGCAAGGAGAACTGACCCCAACCATACTGGAAGAAGGGCGGACGGAGCCAGAGTCTGCCCCAGAAAATGGCATCCTCAAGTCGGAAAGTCTGGATGAGGAGGAGAAGCTGGAACTGCAGGTGAGCTACAAGGATCTGTCCTTAGCCTTCCACCTCTGGGGTGTATCGGAGGCTGCATTAGGAATTTGGTTGTTAAAGGATTAGGAGATCAACTTTAGGAATTGTCCCCCAATTGTTTAGGCTTTTTTTTTCCCTTTTTCCTTTTCCTTTTTTATTGATTTAGGTTTTATTGAATTATGACTAGAGCCTTTTTTCTTTTTTAATGATGCAATTAAATGCCTTTAGAGATGAACGATAAAATCATCCAAGGAGTGTATTTAATTACTGCATTTGTGTATAGGAGCCCAGTACTCCTTAATAGACCACCTCACGCTCTGTGTGTAAGGACTTTACAGATGTGGCTTTAGGCTCTTGAGGTCTTGACACAGATTCCTTATCACATGGAAAGATGGAGACACGGCTCACACATATCAAAGCCCTATATCCTATTCAATATAGACATGCTAAGGTTCAAATCTTATTTTCAGGCAAACTGAAGCTCAAGAGTCTCCAGCGGAAGAGTCAGAAGACCAAAAAGGATTGTGGGGAGGGAGTGGGACCTGGAAACAGCTAGGGGGAAGCAGGGGAGAGGCAGGATTAAATACGCAGTGATTTACAGGGAGAAAAGATGTTGGTCCAGGGAAGGCAAACTGAACTTGCAAATGCTATAGATTTTCATTCAATCGATTCACAAATGTGTTAGCTTTTCCGTGAGCCAGCCTTATCAAAAGCCAGTGGCCACACAGTGGTCAGAAGCTTTCCCGGTTGGCTCTCCCTCCTGTGTTTGCTAGAAGGACAAAGGACTAAGAGTGACAGTGTTGGGACTTCCTAGTGGTCACAATATCTTTGCTTCCACCACAGCTATCTCCATTATCAATGATAATGCCATTTTCCCCTTTATTTTCTCTCCCCACCCCGTCTGTCTTTCTTTCTATCTCTTTCTGGTTTACTGGTTTGTTTTGTTGTTGTTGTTGTTTTGTTTGTTTGTTTGATTGTTCTGTTTCTCTTTCTGTTTCTGCTTCTACCATGCAGCGGCGACTGGCGGCTCAGAACCAAGAGAGGAGAAAATCCAAGGTAAGGATCTTCAGGATGCCAGGGGAGCCTGCACCACAGTTAGAATAAACAGTACATTTCCCATCAGAGCTGAAGATGTGCCCCTTCCTCAGAGGCTATTCATGGGACCTGGCTGTCCCATTCCAAGTTGGCTGCCATGCTCACCTTCTGTCCTCATGGAGGTGCTTCTTGCTCAGAATCTGAAGGTCCATAAGTGTTCCTATCTACAGTAGGAGGTTCAGTGGTGCGTTACTCAATCCACATCCATGGGAGGTTTTCTCTTGTTGTTGTCTGCTAAAAATTTAGAGCAGACATTTCGATCTTCCAAGTGATCTCTACCTGGGAATACGTAGGCAGTGTCGCTCAGTGCCTGGAATGCCTCCTTTGTCGAATCTTCTCCTAATTTAGTTTTAATGGGAATTTGTCCTGTCAGGGGTTTCTTGTGATATTTTCAAGAAATGACATCCATTCACCCTTTCTGCACGAGTCAAGATTGTTAGAAACTGTTGCATGAGTTTTTATGCTTGGCTCTGGCTCTCGGATACTTCTCTTTACCCTTTGCCCCCAAAACCATGTAGCACATTAGATCCTGGACTGAGAAGTCCAATTTGGGAATATTCATGCAAATGAGATTGCCTTTCTTTGACAGTCTGAGAATGTTTTCTGCTTTTTTTTTTTTTTTTTTTTTTTTGTCCTCCTTCATCTCAATCCCCAGTCAGGAGCAGGCAAAGGGAAGCTGACCAGAAGTCTTGCTGTCTGCGAAGAGTCTTCAGCTAGATCTGGAGGGGAAAGTCACCAGGATCAGGTATAAAAGCTGGCACTAGAAGGGATTGCATGACTACATCTCTGTGTGCATGATCAGGTATCAACCTGGTATTAGATGGGATTGCATGACTTCATCTCTGTGTGCATGGCCAACCACTAATTTGACATTAAACGATGTTTTGCGGGAGAAAACAGGAATTGAAGAAAGAGCATTTTTCTTGCTTCCTCCTGTTTTCGAGACATTCTGCATAGTTTAGAAGTTTGGGGCTGGGGACATAACTTAGCAAGTTAACTGCTTGCTGCACAAGTAGTTGGGCCTATGTTTAAGCCCCGGGACCCACTCAAAACCTGATCATGGTGCATAGACTTGTAATCTCAGCACCAGGGAAATAAAGACAGGCAGACAGACAGATTCCTGGGATCCAAGGGCCCGTCAGCTCAAGGCCTAACTAGTGAGCCCCAGGTTCCTGGGAGAGACTGTCTCGAAAATAAATAAATAAATATATAAATAAACAAATAAATAATAAATAAAATGGCAGATAGCAACTGAGGAGAAACAGCTGAGACTGACGTCAGAGTCAGACTCCATGTACACAGGAACTTGTATTCCCAGATCCACCTCCCACAAATATGCAAATAACCACCCCCACACACATACACCCCCACACCCGCAATATCCCCCACAACTAGTTTAAATGTATATCATAGGATATTGCATTTGTTTTTTTCCAGACTCTCTGAGAACTGCAAATGGAAAGGAACTCAAAAGAATTTAGATTAAAACTTAATTTAAAAAAAAAAAATCCAGTAAGCACGGTAGTGCTGGATGTCCACCAAGGCTCTCTCTTGATAAGGCTGAACCAAATACACCCCAAGCATCCTGCCCTTATGGAGACAGCTTACCTCTCAGCTCCCCAAATGAACTTGCCTATAAATAAAACACCTCTGTTGGCTCCTGGGAGGTGGAGGAAGGAATAGTATCTAAGCACCCTGAACTGTGGAGAAATGCCATAATGTGCTTCGGGATTTTTTTTTTTTTTTTGACTACTGCAAAAATGGTCCAGAAAAGCATCAGAACTGGTAGCGAATTTGATACTAACCAGCTGCTGCAAATCTCCACCCTTATCTTTGACCCCTCAAAACTTAAAATCCCAAGGCCCTTCATATCCTCTTTGTTATTATCTTTTTTTCCTTTTAAACTACTATGTTTATTTGCTTATGGAAAATGTACTCTTGATGCTGAAATTTTGCTTATTTTTCTCAGAGGTCAAAGGCAGCCAAGACAAAAGGCAAAATGATCTGTCTGAGCCCAAGGGAAGGAAAATTGATTACAAAATCATTAATTTTTGTTTGGATTTCTTTGGCTTTTCTTTCACTCTCCCTACTCCTTTCCACTTTAATTGAGATCCTCTAAATTCTCTTTATAGACACAGAGAACATGGAGAGCACTTTCTTTAAAAAGAACCAAATAATAATAATAATAATAATAATAATAATAATAATAAATTCCTTATAGATTTTTGTCCTAAGAGTGTTTTCTTTACTAGTCTCCTTTGCTTCATATGCCACTCATGTGGAGAGGCAGACAGCTAGCTCTCAATCAGTAGCCATTACTGTGTGTCATAGACAGCCTCCTACCCCCTTTTTAAAACTTGGGCTCTGAGAAACGTGTGGCTTTCCTTCAGCATTTTATGTGTGCTTCTATTTTTAACGGAGATGGAAAAGGTGGAATGATGTGAATCCCATGCCTTGTACTATCAATGTGGACGGATGGCTTGTGATGTACAGCATCTGACTTATGTGAAACCCTGTAGAGTGCCAGGCTCTGGGAGAAGTAAAGACCCAGTTGTTCCTCACTCCTCATGCCAGGCAGAGGAGGCCAGCCTCTGTAGATTTCGCTTGCTCTTTGTCTCTTTTGACAAGGCACAGGAGTCTTGGTAAGAGTCATCCGTATCATAGCACCCATTTCAGAGGCAGGTCTAGTGGTACCTTTACACAGTGGGTGCAAACGGTGCTTTGTTCCTGCTGGTTCTGAACCCAGAAAACAGGATTCATGTTGGAGCAGAGAATTAGGCCCCTCAAGCTTTCTGTGGACTAGCCAAAGAGTGGTGGGAATAGGGCGTTGGCGGAAAACCAACAGACACATATACAAGCAAGTCACCTGATCTTAGAATTTATATGCAATGCCTTCACTAGATAACATTGAACATTTAGGAAATGTGTGGACTGACTCCCAGACAAGTATACAGTACATGGAATGTATTGCTTCCCCCATGTTTGTATATTCACAATATTTGGAAAACTGCCTTCATTTTCCTATGTGGGAAAAGCTCTCTTGTTCCCTGTGTTACTTGATCTCAGACCCACACCTGATGGTTCAGTCTGTCTTTGAGTAAAGGAAGCGTGTTTTTTCTAATGTTATAATATTTACTGACCAGTGTGTTACTGCAACTTGAATCATTCTTTTACTGTTGTTGGGTATAAACTTATCCTGTACCAATGTATTTATTAACACTTGTATTTTAATATTGAGCGTATCAATAAAAAATATTTAAAAATAACAGATCGTTTTTTACCAATTCTACAGCACTTTTTGTGTATTCTTTCTACACCAGATTGTATATTTATGTGTAGAAATGTATTTTTTTAAACCTGAGTATAGAATATGTGAACACATAGCATCAATTTGTACATTCGTCTACAGTGGATGTCTTTGGCTTCTGTTTTTGTGTATAGGATTTATTGCCACCGTGATGAATTTTTTTAGATTCCAACTTAGAGAGGGCTGGATGGTTCTTACAGTTTTGAAGAAGAAATGGAACCATTCTCTCATGACCCACGTGCCCACAGCTTCTCTATGAGTCTACTGCTAGCCTGGCTGTTCCTCAGATGCCATCTCAGCTGGAAATGTCCTAGGGATGTCCTGAGAAAGGAAAAGCAGACTCGAGCCCCTAGCTCCTCCTTGAGCCCTCACTGACTGCAACAGTTCTCTATCCCTAATCACGTGAAGAGTGACTACAAGAGAATTTCAGTCTGATTTGTATATCTTCTATATGTCTACCCCTTGCCCCAAAATAACCTCCCAGGAGTCGGACAACCCAACTTAGTTAAGAATTTATGAATGACAGCATGTTTTATTTCATTTTCCATATCGTGGAAGTTGGATAGCTTTTTTTGGTTTTTGTTTTTTTTTTTGTTTGTTTGTTTGTTTTGTTTTGTTTTTAGTTTTCTCTCACCACCATGGTAACTTCCCTTCAGCTATCATTTCTAATGAGGGTCCCTCCTCATTGGAAACATGACCCAACCCCTGCCCAACACCATGAAACAGTGAGTGTCATTGAGTAGTTTCTCAAATACCACATACACAAAGCCAACCGCAACTTCCCTAAGCCATCATGACTGCAACTGGCATACACTTTGCAGAAACTAAAAAAAATCCAAACAAAACATCATGTTGTGCATTCTGCTCCAAAGAAGCAAATGTGCAATCAAAGTAATGTCTACTGCATGTCAATCAATATAAGCAGATCAGTTTTCAGGAAAAAAAAAGAATGATTAACAATTTAGATGTAGTTCGACACTGTGTTGTGTATCAAGAAGCAGCACAGGAGAATGTGTTTGGGGAAGAATTAACTACATTGACCCAAACATAGATTTATAGATAACTTATGAAAACATAGCAGGACTCACCACATTTCCAAAAGGCAGTGCCTTTTTGTGACTCTGATTTATAACAAAATATTAATGACATTTGTAAGTAAGCCCTGTGACCCCAGGTCTAAGATACCAGCAGTCGCAGGGTTCAGTCTCCCATGTATGGGGTACCCTTCTTGGCCTGGTTCCATGGTAGGAGTTCTACTGTAAATTGGCTGTTGGGTGCTTTCAGTTCTAACTATAATTCTGACTCTTGGAACCTGTCTGTCTGTGTGCATGTTTCTCCTTATAAGGAGCTCTAGAAGAGAATTGGAGGAGCCTTTTTAAGACATGACAGTGGCTCCAATATGAGCAAGATAAAAGGATTCCCCCCCACACTACACATTTAAAAATAAACCTGTAGAGAAAATAAGAGTTGTGATCTACAGGAGTTTAGTTTGATTAAAGTTAATATTCATGAGGCAAAGTTTAATACTAGATGTGTCTTCTGACCTCCCATTGACTTCTGGATTTCAGTTCACCATAAAGGGCAAGTATTCTTTTTTTCCTGACAGGCTTAATTTTTTTAACCACTTAAGAAATAGGAATCCATACCAACGTCTCATTTTTTCAATACCTAGTAACCTCTGTGTGAAACGGAAGCCAGGCAGAGATGATTACTTCTGGCCCTAAATTATTATTATTTTTTTTTCCCCAACAGGAATCAATTCACTTACAGCTTTCCAGTTTCCCCAGCCTGCAAGAGGAGGATAAATCTAGGAAGGATGATTCTGAGAGAGAGAAAGAAAAGGATAAGAACAGAGAGAAACTCTCTGAGAGACCCAAGATCAGAATGTTATCAAAAGGTGAATCTGAAAAACATTTCCTTACCTTGCTTAAAGTGGGCACACCCATAGCCAGGAGACATTGCAAACTGACACCAGTGTTTACAGCCCCGGGCACCCTGCACCTAATTTTCCAAGTGCCCCTGTACGTGTAAGAGAAAAAAAAAATAGCGACCTTGACTCTCTTTTTGTTCCTGCACCCTTATTTGTATAGCTAGAGAGGTTATTTTTAGAATCACTTATTTCTTTGAATTCCCATTTGAATCTCCTGTTCTCAGTGACAAGCTGGAGAGAAAGAGGGAATTGAAATCAGTTCTTGCATTCAGGTTCATTGACAACTGACTTGGATTGGCACACAATGGTGATACACAGCTTTCTATTTTCGATCTCACCCTTATCTTTAAAGACAGGCAGCAAGGGTCTTAGCGCCTCCTCTTAATAAGCCACATGCGGGTGGAGGTCAGTAGCCCTGGCATCGAAGGCTTCAGTCTCTGCATCTGGCCACCGCTGCGTGCTGTTCCATTTGAAAACAAAAATCACATTTCTATTTGGAAATGAGCCATTCCTCCTAAAAACTACAGGTCTACAGTCCGGACCTTTTAGACTGTGGATGTACCTCTGATTGCACAAAGTAGAAAGAAGCCAAGCTGGAATGGGGAGGTAGAGTGAAGACCACACTGGGAATCCAGGCAGCCTAGGGATGGATGGGAGCCACTCTTAACATTTATGCTCTGTAAACATTTTCCTGCTAGGAACAGTTCTGTCTGGATGGAACGCTCAAGCTTGAGCTGTGTAAGACGAAGAACTTAACATTTCTAAAATGGTTGTATAAACCTGAATTTATCCAGGACCGGGAGATCAGAAAGACTTGAGAACATTTATATCTTGCCATGTTTTATACTGATTAATATTTAGATAGTTTTATAATAGAACCTTCATTTTTTTTAAACTGTTCTGTTTTAATTTTTAAAAAAAGGGTTGTCATGGGATCATAAGCTCTTGAGGTCTCTGTGGGCTGGATGTACCCGTCATGTGGAGGCAGTATCCCACTGGTTTTCACTACAGAACTCTACCACCAGGAGCGAGCACACTTCCCCTCCTCTGACACCAGGGTCTTCCACAGTCAAGGTCTCAACCCCAGGGTCTCATTTCTGATGTTATGATCCCTGCTTGCAAGTATTTTCACCTTTGTAACTTCCTTTAAGATTTCCCTGAGCTGGAAAGAAACCAGGTTTTTAAACTCTGACCCACCACATGTTCCCATCATCCGTCCCGGCAACTCAACTCCCTTCTGCTCTTTGTTTCAGATTGCAGCCAAGAATATACAGATTCTACAGGCATAGACTTACATGAGTTTCTAATTAACACGCTGAAGAATAATTCCAGGTAAATTTAAATTGTAAAGCAAGCCTTTTGATGATGTTGGGGTGTGCGGGGAAGGGGTGTTCAGATAGAATGTTACGAAATGATTAGTCAGAATACTTCTAAGAAATCAAGTACAAAAAACAGGTGGCTTCCTTGATGTCTTTCCTGAACTTGGTCTTCTCTGTTGATAGTTTGTATCTCCTTGTGGATGGCTAGCCTGACGAGTTCCATAGTTGCTCCCTGTATGAGAATGTACCAACTTTGCTTTGCTGACGCCAGGGACATATTGAAGTAAAAAGGAGAGAATGAAATGATGTTTATTACATCAGTCCATGGTACCTGGGTGCAGGCACAGAGCCATGTGTACTCAGTACCCCAGCTTGGTTTCTTTCCAGTTTCTTTCGACTTCAAGTCTTTGTTGGTTGTATTTTTAATCATGCAAAAATTTGCATGTCATGATTAGCATTCAAATAATGACATTTAACACCACCAAATACTTAATGAGTGAGAGGAAAATGAAACTTCTGAGTTCAAAGTCATGGCATGCAAACCAAGGAGTCAACATAGTCGGAAGATGAATTAGATGTAGGTCTGCTCTGTTTCCCCGTTGAGTTTGATAAACTGTATTTGCTCTTTGGAAACTGAAAGTACATGAAACTTTTCCTTTGAACATTTATTTTACAGGGACAGGATGATACTCTTGAAAATGGAACAGGAAATGATTGATTTCATTGCTGACAGCAAGTATGTTCGATGGCAATGCTAGCTAATTCGATGACATGTCTTAGCTCAGCGTCTGAGTTAATGACTCATTCCATAGAGAGCTGTAGATAAATAAAACGTCAGTTCATATGGTTCTTGGTATATTCAATGGAGAAGTCCCTGGATTTTGGAGTGGTCATTGCTTCGATCATATGTGATCTTGCCTGTTAAATTCCTGGCAAAATAGCCATAAACAGGGGGCCTGTTTAGCCCTCACTAATTTGCATGGAGGAGCTGGAGCTGTAACAAGAAGGGACCCTTTTTATTTTTATTATAGTTTTTTAATGGGCTCCAGCTGGCTGCAGTCAGTTATGCCTAGAAATAATTGTGCTGCGTTTGGTGTAAACTGGGTAATGACACATGTCCAGATAGATATCTGCAATCTCTATTATGTCATGGAGCCTGTCCCCTGCCTGCCTCTGTTGATAAGGTATCCTGAACTAACCCAGAACACTTTGCAACAGACAAAATGAACATGTGGCTGAGAAACAGCAATGCCTACTGCAGCTTGATCAATAAATCTATGATAGTAGAGATTTGTCTGCCAGAGAAGACGTCAGGTGGTGTCGAAATGAAAGATGCCAAGTGTTTCTGGATAAAAGGAGATAGTGGCAGGTAAATCCCTGTAAGATATACTGCAGGCATGAAATGAAGATGCTGATTTTACCTCTGTAACTCTCTGTTCCAGTAACCACTATAAAAAGTTCCCCCAGATGTCATCCTATCAGAGGATGCTGGTCCATCGGGTGGCAGCGTACTTCGGATTGGACCACAACGTGGATCAAACTGGAAAATCTGTCATCATCAACAAGACCAGCAGTACCAGAATGTAAGTCCCAACATTGTGTCTGTTTAGTGTTCTCTTTTTCTATCAGGGATTGGTTTATAAGAGCACACTACTCATTGCGAAGTATGTGACACTGAATATGCGCAGCTCTGGTTAACTTTCTGTCCTAGTAGCAGTGGGGTATCAGGGATCCTTATAAGACCAAATGAGAAGCAGGGAAATTTGTAAACCCCAGGCAATAAAATCAACCTGTTTCTGTTGTTTGTTTGTTTGTTTTTTACAAGCCCATAATTTTATTCTATTAGCATTCCATGAAATTACACAAAAGACGGTGGGTGGCTTCACTTCAAAATAGCACTCAGATAAAAACAACAGGCACTGGCCTGGTAGTGTAGCTCAGTAGTAGAGAACATGGATGGCACACACAAAGTTTATTAGATTCCCAATGCAGCAAATGGGTAAATCCTAAGTAAGTAAGCGAGCAAGCAAATAAAGTCTTTCTGCAGAGGCAGGCATGGCAGGTGTGATGGCACATGCCTGCGTGCCCAGTGCTCTGGAGACTGAGGCAGGAAGATCGGGACTTTAAAAATAGCCCTATATACATGCTATGATTCTGTCAAAAAGGAGAGGAGAGGAGATGAAGGGAGGGTAGAGCAGGAGGGCATGGCTTGGGGCGGGGGGGGGGGGCGGAATAGATCAAGGATAGGATTTATAAAGCTGTGACACACAGATCCATTTGTCCTTTTTCTTTCCCTTTTTCTAACTCGGAAAGACATACGCTTTGCAGGAAGCTCAGAACAGGATACAGAAGCCTTGCTCCTCAATCCTGGCATATGGACTAGGCACCCCAGCCTGCTGCAGTCCTTATTCGCCATCTTGGTTTTCTTACCCCTAAGACAGAGGACCGAGCTTGCCAGATATCTAGTTTTTAGCCCTTAGAAGACAATACTTGGTTTTTCTCAAGATAATCACTGTCTTTCATCTTCAAATCTTTTTCCTGTCTACACTGAGTCATCAAGAACATCCTCCTAGGAGACTTCATTTGCCTTGACACCTGGAATTGTCTGCTTTGAACCCCTGTACCTTTCCCACAGAGCTCAAGCCACTTCTTTAACAAAAGGTGTGGCACCCTCAAAAACAGTAAATCATCCTTTAAAAAAATAGTGTTCTTTCCTTTGGGGTGTTTGGCGGTCACGTGGTCTTTGTGTCAGAGTGTTAGTGCAGGCATTTTCCTCTTGAATGGAACTGTCATGATTAAAACAGGCTTTCTTTTCTGCTCTCAGAAGGTTACAGCAAGGGAGGTAGTCCCCCACCCCCACCCCCACCCCCACCCCTTTATCCCTGGGAACTCAGCCTGAGCTCAGCAAAGGCACAGAGGTAGTTAGGGGGAGGAGCACCCAGTAAGAAGCCTAGACCAAGAGTGGCTATTATCTCGGGACACTGTAGGGCTTCACTTTTTTTTTTCCTCCCAAGTTTCAAATTGCTTATCTATCTGTAGAACAGTTTGAAGTGGATAATGTTTAAGAGCTCTTGAAGCTTCAGAATTATTGGGTCCCGCAGTTGTATTCTTCTGTGCTGGCAAAACACATCTCAAAATTTACCAGCTTTCCACTCGATCTGATTGTTGACACTGCCGCCTCCTGTCTTGACTGTCCTGGAAATTAAAGGTCACTCTTCTTTAAGCTGCCACATTTTTGTTCCCCCTCGAACACACCCAGCTGGGTTGTGGTGTATTATTGTTTATTATTTTTACATTCTGTTCCAGTTTTTCTTGTGGCTTGCAGGTGCCTTACAGCAGGGAAAGATGCCCCGAGAACAAAGCAGGGAAGGAATTGACTTCCATTTTTAATTGGTTCTTTGTGTTGCACTCTGAGGTCATGGGAAATGTGGATCTGTGCATAGCTAGTGTAGATTAAGCCTGATAGCTCTACAACTCGTAGATAGTAGATAATAGATTTGTTAATAGTTCCAATGCTTTTACAGGCTCACGATCATGGATATGAGTCCACGTTTATGCACTAGTTGATGGTGATATTATGTCTCTGTGAATACTCTTGACAGAAGTTTAGGCTTGCCATGAAGCTGCCTTTTACTCTGCAGTAGCTCCATTTAAAGTAAATTTTAACCTAGCTAAATTTATACATACAATTTGAATTTTCGAATTCAATTTCTCTATTGGGTTAGTAACATTTCAACTGCTTACAGGGTCAGAGCACATTAGGACATGCCTGTGATTCTAGAAACTTCTGAACTCTCCCGTAGATTCTGGTGTTTCCTTCAGACTCTCCAGCACCACAGTAGAATGTGATCTGTCTTTAAGGTTTGCGTAATCTGACTAACGGAAGTCCCATTGCTAAACCTCTTCTCTTCCAGAGGAGCACAAACTCTGGTCATTTTTAGAAAGTTTTAGTGCATGCATGCATACATGTGCATGCATGTGGCATATCTGTCTGTATGAGCCACATGAATGCAGTTGTCCATAGGGATCAGAAGTGCATCAAGTCTCTCTGTATCTAAACTTACAGGCATTGTGAGCTGCCCAGCATAAATTTGGGGAGCTGAACCTGTGTGCACTGTCTTGTCAGATCCCGGCTTTCCATTTTCCTGAGCATTATTTAAAAAAAAAAAAAAAAAAAAAAAAAGGACTGCATATGTTTACACTCAGGAGAGTGTACAGTGAGCACGGACAGACAGCATCCCGTGAAGGTAGTGACTGCTTTGGTGCCAACACCAAATCCAATCTGATCACCCCATCTTCCCTATCACCCTTTATCATCCTTCCGCTGGTTGCTATGCCTAATCTGTAAGCTACGGACTTTCTAGGCATTAGCTGGAGCATGGAGCTCTCTTTCTCCATCCCAACCACCATGTTGCTCACCCTCTGTCCAATAAATGGCTCTTAGGGGGCAAAGGTTCCAGTGGTAGAAATATGAATGTAAACTGCTACCTCTCTGAAAAAGGAGAAAAAGGAAAGAAGATGAAATAAAGGCTCTTTAAAAGAGTAGCATATTGCAGTTTTCAAGACATGGATCATGTTAGCAGTACAAGCAATGACTGTTATTTCACGAGAATGTATGGATGTTACAGCTGTCTACTGCCAGGGTGTTTGGATTTGAAGGTAGAAATGGATCATTAAGATCTAGATGCCTCGAAGGTTTCAATTACCATGTATCTGGGGATGGCGTGGGGAATCTGTATTTTCTGCAAATGTGAAGGGTTGCCTCACCAGAGCAATTGATAATCAACAGGAACCAGGCTAATTTCTATATATTGTTGGATTTAAATGTATTGACCCATAGAAGGGAAAGAACTGGGATGAGAATTCCTCCCACGGTCCACTGTAAGTGGTGCATTTGAGGAGCACCTCTCCAATGTGTTCAGGTTTCTGCAGCTCCCATGCAAATCCTTGAGATATATGCATTTTAAATGTCATCATGGCTTAGGAGAACAGGTCCACAATATGAACTCTTTGGATGGAGTGTGGAATTGAGCTATAAAGTTGAGGGAGAAAACACACTTTTTTATTATATATATATATATATATATATATATATATATATATATATATATTGGTTTGTTATTTGTTTTCGTGAAGTGAGTTCTCATGGTCCTAGAGGGTGTGCAGTTAAATGTAGATACAGGGATGAGCATCACTGTGGCAGCTACAACTGAGTGTCATCAGCTTCCTTCTGCCGTGACTTTCTGGATGATGGCAGTTTAAGACATTTTAAATGGGGACTAGAGACTGCTAAGTGTTTCACAGAGGGAAAATAGTTCTATGTGAAATTTAGGCTGCTTGGGTCATAAGGGGCAATCCCTGAGAACCACGTAAAAGTATGGCTGGCCCCTGTGTGCTCTTCTCTGTCATAGCCTCAGTTATCACCCATTAGCTGTCCCATGATGGAGAGGACTGGTCTCCAGGACAAACTCCTGAATGATACCATTTCTTACTGAGAATCATGGCACTTACTATGTGTGCACCGCAACCTATGCTTTAATTCTTGGTTTATGTATATTATCACATCTAATCCTACAAAGAGAATTTCAGTTTGGGGGCCTTCTCTAGAGAGAAGAAATCATTAGCAGGACCTAAGTTCTAAACCAGTGTGTATATTCCACTGGCTTCTTGAAATTGAGTGAAATATTGAAGCAATGGTTATTTCAAGTCAAATAATCTCAGTTACGTTCTCAAGATGCATGGCTGCATCTGATGTGGATTTCTGTAGCATGTAGTTTTGTTGACACTGCTTTGAGCTCCTAACAGTTGCAGGCATACAACCGACCAGGAGCTATCATCAGATCTGTTTCTGGAAAACACACACACACACACACACACACACACACACACACACACATACACACACCAATTAATCTTAAAATGCCTTGACTAACTCAATGACTGGGCACTCCTAAACCTTCCCCTGTTGCCCCAGGCCCAATCAGGGAAGTAGCCAAGTAGCCAGTGGTCACTTACTTGAAAACTCACATGGCTATCTGGCTTTTTCACCTACTGCTACTGCATCCCTCTCTTCTTCCCAAGTCTTCCAGATTCTCACTTCATCTTACCCATGGAGCTTTCAGTGTCCCACCCCATGTTCAGCCATTGGCCACTTTATTGATAGATCAAAAACCAATCAGGGACAAGGACCTTCAACATCTGGACAGGCAGATTCAAAGCATTAGTGCCAATCTCCAACAGAATTCAACTGTTTAATTCCTTCCTTGTCTGAGAAATTATTGAGATTATGGAGCTATTGTTTTAAAGGTATTTTGAAGATTTATTTACTCAT
>JADRCD010237870.1:23858-35539 GCA_019843815.1 Montemys delectorum
TTGAAGATTTATTTACTCATATAAGTAAACACCAGAATCTTTCTATAGTTTTATAGTCCTTTTTGTATAATTCTGGTGTGTCACTTCTAGCATGTGTGGCCTATTGAAGGAGAACATCCATGAGTCTTATTTATCAATAATGTTAGTATAGAAGATGAATAACTTGCTGTGTTCTTACACAGCCACTGACATCAGTAGCCCTAGATTCCCATCCCACGCAGAGCAGCCTCAGCTCCATGGGGAATGAGGAAACACAATGGTAAGCATTGGAGCAAAGTCATTAGAAGTTTCGCATTAATACTCTCTATGCTTTGGGGACTCCCGGAGAACGTGTGATTTTGTAGCAGAGAGGTTGTATTCCTGATGCCCTGCTGTAGTGGACAAAACTGAGGAGAGCTCATACTCAAATAATTACAGGGAAGAAAGGATCATCTATTGGGTCTAAACAGATGTATGCTAACATTCTGCATCTATTTAGCAGTTACAAAGATCTGAGCTTTCTGTGGAGATGGTGGTATCCACCTCTTATATCCATATAACAAAAGACTCTTGTAAAAGTGCCCACCAGAGCCTGGACTGGAGGGGCAATTTGCTGAGAGGGAAAGAAAGAGGAGTCACAAGTTCTTCTGGGAGATATCCAAGATGGTGCTGCTGTCTGAGTAAACCTATGGACGTTAGAGAGTTAGAGCCTGAAGTGTTGCAAGTTTTCTAGGCCTCAAAACTAACCAAGAAAGGAGAGGGAAGAGTGTGTGACCAGTTGTTTCCAGTCATACCTTGTGCTTTATCACGTAGGTCTTACTGGCTAGTGAGGACTTAGTAGCCTTTGACTTAAAGCAGTCACTTCAGTGCCCGAGGAGACATGCTTTTCGACTTCTTTTTGTAGTTGTTCTTGTAGTTGTTGTTACTGTTGTTTATTTTGCCATATTCCGTTAGTTCCATTGCCTGTCTCTCTGAATTTTGACAGCAACAGGATTTATTCCCAGGCACTTTGGACTTCCCACTATTAGACTTCTGGTTGATTGTCAGGCTTGGTAGTACCACCCACTGAAAATCTACAATGCAGGTACTAGGGTCTATGTTACTTGTATACCACAGAAGGTCTTTATAATCTGTTCATTTTTTATAATGTCCCTTGAGATGGAACTGAGAGTCTCCTGTTTGCTAGGTTAGAGCTCTACTAGTGAGCTAATGCCCACACCTCCAGTCTCTTTGTTCCTTTATAATGTTGCGATTTTTGTATTCAGACAAAGGTCTTACTATGCAGCCCAAGCTGGGCTTGCATGTGTAAGCTGCTGCCTCAGCTTCCCATGTGGCTGGGACCATAAACAGGAGACTCCACCCCAGACCATTGTTATCATTTGGACTTTTAGATAGGACACTAAAACTATGAACATTTTAGTTTCATAGTTTCATTTAAAATGTTATTTTTTCTACATTACAAGTATGTGACTGTAACAGTAGAAGCTCTGGGCTTTTCTTCGTCTCTTTGATCTCCCTTTTCTCTCTTTCAATTACTTTTCTACATTTAGCACAAAGATATACATTGTTCTTTTTATGGAGGTATTTTTTTTTCTATTTTTTTTATCTCCTTCTCCTTTATCCATCCGAGAGAGAGGCTGTAGATCTGGAATTTACCATTTCATAGAACTCTCTACTCACACTCGAAGTTCCCACAAACAACGTGATTACTGCACATGCACACCTGGATACCTTTGCATATGGCAGATCAACTTTTAACTTGTCTCAGATAATTTTCATGTTAAAAGGTTGTCATCTCTTCACAATTTCTATTTTGTCTTTCACATCCACCCACTCTCCTTGCCTCAAATTCCCTACCCTTCAGAGTGCAGAGCAAAGCTCGGCAACAGCAAATGCTGTGGAGGACAGTATGTTCACTCTTCATGAACTGTGAGACAGGGGTTGTGGGCCAAAGGCTACTTTAACTATTGGGAGGATTTTCATGAGCTTGAGGCCAGCCTGGGCTACATAGTGAATTTCAGATCTGCCTGGCTACAAGATGTTGAAGCTAGCCTGGGCTGCAGACTAAGCCTCTCAAAAGCAAAACAAAGCAACACAAACAAAAAGAGAGTTAAATGCTCTTAGATTCAGCTCCATGATTCTTGAGGCATGTGGTCCTTGACACTAGCCTGGAGGAATGTGTGTGGAGTAACTGCTCTAGAAAATACAGTTAAGTAAGGTGTTTTCCAGTAAAACAAAAACAAGAAGTCTTTTCTAATTAGAGAAAGTATCTCTAGAAAGAGCCACACATGAGATTGAAGGGCCTTTGATAAGAAGCCCTGAAGAGACAGCTCATTATTATACTAACCACAGGAGGCTGGGCCCAGGTGAAGGAACACAATCTCTCCAGAATGCCACGGAGCACCAAGGCTTAACTGGGGGATTCTTGGGTGTCCACAATGGGGAGTTTCATTCCCTACCTAGGACTGTGTTTTCACTAAAGCAAAAACAAAACAAAGACCAGACACAGGCTTCCTTCCATGTCTACAGTGTCCTTGTCCTTGGTTTAGAGCTGTAAGGGGCACTGTAACACACTAGCAGCATGCTAGGTCCATGCTTACTAGAGAGCTCTGTAGAAGACAAAACCTCCGTCTAAGTGCATCTAAGAGTGGTTGGCTGGCACCCTGTCACTTTTAAACATGGTGAATCCACTGTTAGCTTTTCATAAGGTCAGTGCTACCAATCATCTGACTAGAAGCCCGAGGCTTGTACACTGAGCACACTCCACATGTGGTTTGGATACTCACACATATGGCTTAATGATAAAATCAGGATCATGAACTATCCATCTCTCTAAATATTTACCCTTTCTTTGGGAAGACACCCAGGTCCTTAATCATCTCTTAAGCTCAAACTTGGGGCTATTTGTGACCATGTGGAACTCGCTGCCATTTCCCACAAACATTGTATTGCCTTCATATCGTCTTGCTTTTTCCTCTGAGAATATGGGCTTTGTGCATGAGAGAGGGGGATTTCAGAAACAGAGAACAAGGAGGAAAAATAAGTTTGTAGTGTTTCTTTTACCAAGTGCACGATACAGTTTACTATTTATTTCTGGAAGCAGAGCGAGCGAGCGAACACCTCTTGTACAGATAGAATCCGCTTCATTATTTGGAGGGGCTTTGTACACACTGATGTATCTGGGGATTTTGCTTATTTTTCCATCTGTTTGTGTGTTTATTTATTTGATTGTTTATTCTCTTGGCTCTCAGCATGGTAGGGTGTCAACCAAGCCTATCCATCTCATAGGAAAGAAACCAAAGCTCAAGTCTGTGTTACCTGCTCAGGTCACAGACGATCAAAGCCACAGGCCAGGATCTTGTGCCTCTCAGCCCTTGATCTTGACCCTTTCAAAGTTCATGGGAAGAAAAATTCCCATCTCTAGAACCAATGATGTCAAGTTACTAGAAGATTGAGAGGGTAACTGAGCAGTCTTCGTCCACTGCTATCCACTGGTTCTGTGGCAAAATCATAATTTGCATTTGATTATTGTTAGAACTGTGCAAAGGGATTTGGAGACAGCCCAGTCAGTAAAGTGCTCACTCTGCAAGCATGAGTTTCTGAGTTTGATCACCACAATGCACATAAAAAGCTAGGCTTGATGATGCATGCTTGTAATCCCAGTGCTGGGGAAAGAGAGGAAGGAGGCTCCCTGAGGCTTGCTGGACAGTCAGCCTGTCCAAATTAGAAAGTATCAGGCCTGTGAGAACTCTGTATTAGATAAAACAAAACAAAGAAACCAAGAGGGATCATGTCCAGAGGCACTGTACCTGACGTTGGCCTCTGATCTTCAAGCACATATGCACATGTACTCCCCTGCCCCGCATACACACACACACACACACACACACACACACACACACACACACGTATACACATGCACACATACACACCATACTTGAGCATATACCACACACACACACACACACACACACACACACACACACACACAAGTGTTTAAATAGCAAAATAAAGAATGTTAACAGTAAAGTAGGTGGTAAAACTATGAATTGTCTTAGCACACTTATTAGAGAAGTAAAACCTGACTCCGTGACCCTGAAGTATGTTCAGCAAAGAAAGACTTCTCAAGTATTCAGTACTGTGGGTCTCATGCTTTGAGAATCAAAGGTTTTAGCCATTTTCTGTTCACTGTATGGGAAATCAGCTTCATTATGGTTGAATGTGTAGGTGTGTGTGCAAGCACACTCATAATATGCAAATCCAAGACTATATGTGTATGTCATTTAATGCATAATGCATATTATGTATTCAGGACATTCATAGAAAGGCTACTACACAAAGAACACTGCATATAATTTTGACCCAAGTATATAATAGCTCTTTGAGGAAGCACAAGTGCTCTGGCTTGGGTCTCAACGTGCAGAGAAGTTTACTGCACATTGAAGGAATAGGCTCCATACTGAGAGCATCCTCCACCCCAACCCCAGCCCCTGCTGCATCCAGACTCACCTGCAGCATTGACAATTGTGTCTTGGCTGATTTTGGAGACACTTGAAGATGAGAGTGCCAGCAGATTTGAACTTTATGATATGCTGTTAAACGTTTTGTAGTCTACCAAAAAAAAAAAAAAAAAAAAAAATGAACTCATACAAAATCCCACAACCTCACTTTTCCCCCACCTCAGCCTCTTCCAGATCCCACAGTGAATGCAGAGAAGCACAACCCCAGCTTCCCCACCTCCCCCTCCCTCCCTGCCCCCTCCATCAAATCTGGAGGGGAAAAGGCATTGAGTTCCTTTATATGTGCAAAAAGCAAGCAGACAACCAATGGCAGTTCTTCATCAACCGAGTCGCAATGGCAGTTCTTTACTAATGGAAATACAATATTTACCTAGGAGCTTTAATGAGCTAGCTACTTCACATGAACATTGTAACAAATAAACAAAAAAGCCCTTCATTCCTCAAAACACCAATTATTTTTCACAGTTTCAAAGGCAGAATTATTTTCATAAACACCTGACTGGCCCGTTTGGACACTCATGAATCAAACATTATTTAAATATTGTGAGACAAATTAGATCTATCATAATTAAGATTCTCTTAACCCAGATGAGAATGCTGTTTAGACATTTCTTGGTGTGTCCTGGGCTGATGGGGTGTCTCAGTAATAAAACTTGCCACCAGGCCTGACAACCTGAGTTCAGTCACTAGGATACATACAATGAAGGAGAGAAAAAATTCCTACAAGTTACCCTATGGCTTATACACACATGTACACACACACACACACACACACACACACACACATACACACGATAAATGAAATCTAATAAGACTTAAAGTATAATTTATTGGCATTCCTACTAACCTTGCCCATTCAGAAAATATAAGCTATATAATAGGAATTTTATTATTATAAGCCTCACAAGTACTGGGCAGAGCACTTCAGAATTGCTAGGGTTGCTTACATCCTATGCATGTTAAAGTACACATTATAGTTTTTCACTTTATACAGCAAAGCAAATGAGCTAGAAATTGTATAAACCATCAATAATAATAATAATAATAATAATAATAATAATAATAGTAATAATAGTAATACACAGTCAATAAGGTACAGGACTGAAAAGACACAGTACGTTAAGCTTGTTTCTCAATGTTGGTTTGTATATTAAAAAAAGCATTTTAATATTAACAATATTCCATAGTAAGTATAGCTTCTGATCATTTCTTCAGTCATTGATTCATATCGTGAAATATACTGGGATTTCCCTTAGGAAATGGAAGTTAGAGTCATTGGCTATATTAATCTAACAATATTTTTAAAATTATTAATTCTTTGAGAATTTCATGTTGGTGAGTTTTATGTCAACTTACACAAGCTAAAGTCATCTGAGACAGAGAATCTAGTTTGAGAACATACATCCATACGGTCAGCCTATAAGGCCAACCTGTAGGACATTTTCTTAATTAGTGACTGAGGTGGGAGGGTCCAGCCCATTGTGGGTGGGACCATCCCTGGCCTGCTGGTCCTAGGTTCTATAAGAAAGCAGGCTATGCAAGCCATGAGGAGCAAGCCCTTAAGCAGTACTCCTCCATGGCCTCTACATCAGCTCCTGCCTCCAGGCTCCTGCCCTGCTTGAGTTCCTGTCCTGACTTCCTTCAATGATAAACAGTGATATGGAGGTATAACCAAATCAACCCTTTCTTCCCCCAATTGCTTTTGGTCATGGTGTTTCATCCCAGCAAGAGAAACCCTGACTAGGACAAATGTCATACAATGTAATTGATCATATTCACCCCACATTTCTCCCCTTTGCTGCTCTCAGGTTCTTTATCTAAGACCGATGTAGATAAGGTACAATTGGGGTCTAAGCATCTGGTAAGTTTATTACCACTGAGAAAAAACTTAGAATTTAAAAATATCCATAAATTGATAATAGAACTGAACAAAAATCATATCACTAATGAAGTGTTGGAAGAAAAAACATAGAAAAGTCCCATGAAGAGGGGTATGTCTTCTGTCAGGGTGGGAGCTAGTGAGGGAGGAAGCATGAGCAGATTCAAGCATTTATCATGCATGTAGATGAGCAGATTGTATCATACATGTGGGTGGAAACCACGGGATTGGTTCATGGGTTTACTTAAAAAACCACCACTGAGGGATTATGAAATACAAAGAACCTCAAGTTATCTTTAGCTAATCCCAAATATGAACCAACAACTGACAATCATTCTGAATAGCAGCCATCTTTGCAGGCTCCTCGGCACTTATGGGATCCATGTGGAGGAATGTCTGTATAGTTTCATGAACTTAGGCATGTATTTCACATTCCCTTTATATCCAAAACTAAAACTAGACAATATTCCATACACGTTGCATGGGAAATCATTCATCGGTTATTTTTGAGTGGCGTTTACTTTCTGCATTGTAGATATTATTTTTCATTTGTACAGACCCTTGATTTATACATAAATTTTTTTTAAAAAAAAATGGTACCAGTGCCCTGAAGCTCAGTGATCTAATTGTATCCCTCTGTTTGGCAGTGTTGAAACTCCATGCTCAATGCAGTTCATGAATAACTAACAACACAAACTGAGAATACCATATTGGGCCTTAACTGTATGAGATTTATTCCCCCTTTTAAATTTTTCATTGTATCCTTCTTACCTCCTTAAGTCTTGTTCTCAATTATCATTGCTTTGTCTTCTTTATAGCACACACACACACACACACACACACACACAGAGAGAGAGAGAGAGAGAGAGAGAGAGAGAGAGAGAGAGAGAGAGAGAAAGAGAGAGAGAGAGAGAGAGAAATGGAGAGAGAGATCTTCTTGTGATTGCTATCATTTGGTCATTATCATATTGTCATTGGCAATATGTCTACTCATACAAATCAAGAACAACATTCCAGTAAACACAGGAATTTTGTAAGATGAGGTGAGTTTTTATAAACTAGAAGGTCCTAGTGTAAGAAATTTGACTTGTACAAAGAGCAAATTTTAATTTTGCATTTCCAAAAGCTTGCAGTATAATAGAAGGATTAAGAAGTAATTTGACAAAAAACATTTAAATCTCCAATTACCAGATTATTAAATAATGCATTCAATGAAAGAGTATCTTGTAAATATTCAAAATATAGGAATAATTTTCTATAATCCAATGATTTGGTATGAGTCATTATTAAGTTGCTAAATTGTTTTGCTATCCCACTGAGATAATAACTTCCATTATTTTGTCACTATAAAACCATATGTGAATTTTTTTTTTTTTTTTTTTTTTTTTTTTTTTTTGGTTTCTCTATGTAGCCCTGGCTGTCTGGGAACTCATTCTGTAGAACAGGCCAGCCTCGAACTCAGAAATCCTCCTGCCTTTGCCTCCCAAGTGCTGGGATTAAAGGCTTGTGCCACCACTGCCCAGCTCATATGTGATAATTATTACACGAGTCTATAAAAGGTTAGAATTAAGGCTGCCTGTCAGCTCACCATCCGTAGATAAGATTTCTGCTAACATTATTTCTGTTACCATGTGTTAGAGCTTGAACATAAACATAGTCAACTTGTATTAGTGTTTTTATACAGTTACCTGCTGGTCAATATTATTGGATATTGTTTTAACGAACTTCAAGTTACTGTAACATATCTCAAGTTCCTTATGCATGCAGAAGAGAGCTTCATTCTTCCACTGTTATGAAGTGGAATTCGGTGTTCATTTATGACGATTTCCTTTGGGTTCATTCTTAGACATAGGATCACATTGTCAAGGCATATTGGTATTTATGCTTCTTCATCTGTATAGGCCAGGGTTTGTTGTTGTTGGTGGTGGTGGTGGTAGTGATAGTGGTGGTGGTGGTGGTGGCGGTGGTGGTGGTGGCGGCAGTGGTGGTGGTGGTGGTGGTGGCGGTGGTGGTGGTGGTGGCAGTGGTGGTGGTGGTGGTGGTGGTGGTGGTGGTAGTGGTTTGGTTTGATTTGATTTTGCCAAGGAAAAAGCACCAATTTAAAAGAATCTTTCCGACTCAAACTTGAGTATTCTGCTAAGTGTCATTGGCGATAGTCCACAGTAAGGAGGAATCAAAGTATCATGTTATCCTGCATGTCCCTGTTAACATTTAATTGCACTAAAGAAACTCAGAAAAAAAAATGGCTAGCAAGGTGGTTTGATCTATAAAACACTACTTACACATGCATGAGAAACTTACTTTGAATTTTCAATTAAACCAAAGGAAAAGACAGGAACAGTGCCACAGAACTGTAGTCTTAGTGTTGGGGAGCAGGAGACTGGAGGGCCCCTGGAGTCTGATGGCTAGCAACCAAATCAGCATCTCCAGGGGCAGAGAGAGATGAGATCTCAAAGTAGAAGGTGGAGAGCAATGGAGGAAGACACCCAGGGTAAAACTCTGGCCTCCAAAAATGTCCCCAGGGAAAAGTGTACCCTCCCACACATGCATAGACATGGACATGTATATACCTGTACTATTTATACAAAAGAAAGGAAATGATTAGGTAAAAACACCACAAATTCTAAACACAAATTTGCAAGATCCTAATAACAAAAGATATAAAAAGAGGTAAAATGATTTAGTCTGTGAATGACCCGAGTGTGTTCTCCAAGTTGTCTTCTGACCTCCACATAGGCAGTGTGGCACCCATGTCCATACACAAAGTAAATAGTAAATAAATGCAACATATATATAAAAGAAGGAAAATTATTTTGCAAAAACATGCAAAATTACACACACACACACACACACACATATATATATATACATATACATACACACACACATACACATACACACACATATATATGTCCACTTTCTCTCTTAGGTATATTACGTATAATATCATTTAAAAGAAGACCAAGTGGAATCAAATGACAGACTGATATGGGAAATAATGACACATACCTGTTCAATAAGGATAAAGAGCTTTTTTTATTTTTTTCCGGAGACCCATTGTTGTGAACATTCTAGGTGACATGTTCACAGTACTCTTAGGTCTGTCTAATATTTTTGACAGTTAAAATCCTTCACTGTTTGCACCACCGTCCAACTGTTTTCCAGCTGTTTATTGAGATAACATCTCAACTCAGCAGCACTTCTCCTTCAGTCTCCATGACTTGCACCTAGGCCTCTCTGTTACCCCACCCCCATCCCCAACTGTCACCCCCACCTCCACCTCCCCCATCAAGAGAGTTCAAGTCTTCCTTTTCATGCGGGAAAGGAGGAAGAGATTCAGCTGAACTATTTAGAAGATGAGTGACAACTTTGGTTTTAAGAACCTAACAGCAAAGCTAAACTGTTGAAAAGGACTTAAAGAGAAGTGAAATTCCAGTAACAGTGACAATGAATGGTCATTCATTTTAAGCTTCTGAGGAAAAATTTCTCTTTGATTGTGGTCACCAGCCACCCTGTTTTCCATGAGTTTCAACTATAGAAGGAACAATGTAGAATAAACTTAAATAATCTCTTTTTTTTATTCCTCAAAGAGGCCAAGATACTGGCTGGAGATGCAAGTATACCCACCATGCAGGAGCAGTGTGTGCCAACTGGGAGCAGTGGGCCTGTTGTATGTGCTATAGATTTTTACCTGGAGATGAGGAAGCTATTACCCATCTAAAACAAGCATTAACTTTATTTCCTATATATTTTGGTAATGATACATAGAAAGCTAGATATGATACCTCATGAAACAAATTCTAAAAATATAAAAACAAAAATAAATGCGACAAATTAGGTTGGTATGATACATGTCCATGAGGTTCATACCGAAGACCACTTATCAACGTTTAGTAAACACATGGCTTTTTGTAGCTTTGAAAATTGCTTTTGAATTGCATTTCTGTGTTCATAGATTAAAAGTAATTAATTACTGTTTGAAATACTATTCCCAGATGAATTACTTAGGTGTCATTCATCGTATGGCTCAGGAATAATACTAGTTTGGTGTTCAATTTGTTGTAATAGTGATCTTTAATAGCTGGGATACAATGGCCCATTGTCAGGAGTTTTTAGTTCAATTACTGCAGTATTTCAATTTATACTTTGGTTAGCTCTAACATTATGAGTACTTCTCCAGAAAGCTATTCTGGGGGGAAAAAAACTTATTACAGTTGCTTGATTCTTTTTAAACAAACTTCAAAGTTGCTTTATGAGCATTCAAAATATTTTTCAAGAAACATGAAAGAACTGATTTTTCTAATGTTTCAAGATAAAATAAAAGAAGATACTTGCAAATCAGTCACTGAGAATTTATTTTATGTAATATATATCAAAGTATGACTCATTCTTAATACTTATGTTTTGAATAACAATATCCCTTCTAATTAAGTTTCATTGTGTTATCAAAGTATTTTTCATATATGCATACCTCTATATGATATATGCTACTGTAAATAACAACACTATGAAGAAATGGATTTCAGAAGGAACCTGGCATAGATCTTTATCAAACTTTACACACACGTGTTCCAAAATCAGAATGAGGAGGATTAAGGTCTCTGCTCTAGCCTAGATCTCTCAGTCTTTTGTAAAAAGACTATAATGATTAACAAACATAAATCCAGTGTTCAATGACCATCTGCTTTCAATTCAAATTTATGCTCCAACTAACCAAACACTCTGATGTCCTGTTCTATAATTACAGAAATTATGACCTCATATCTGATTGAGCAACTTTCAATCAATTCCTGAGCTATAATGATTTATACAGGCTAAATTGTCACTCATCCATCCATTGATCCATCTATTCATTCAGCTAAGTGTTTCGCTGGCACTAGGTTTAGATATGGGTACTAAAACTGATTTATAATGAAACAGTTTGCCTACCAGTTAGCATTTTGAGTTATCGCTCAAATACATTTTATCTTAAAAGAAGAAATTAGACTAAACAAATTCACCTTGGGCTCATGCCTCAAAATGTCCATGTTCTCGGGACCTCTTGCTTCTGTGTGAATATTTGCAGACTATTAAAAACAAATACAGAAAGTATATCTGTAAATTTAGGCAAATTATTTCATCTACTGGGGCTTAACAGCTTAGTGTGTGAGGATATCAGAAGAGACTAATTAACATTAATATGATGTAATTAACATTGATACAATCAACATCTTTATTTAAGTTGACATACTCATTTCAGTTGCTATGCAAAGATAAAAAGAAAGAAAGAAAGAAAGAAAGAAAGAAAGAAAGAAAGAAAGAAA
>JADRCD010237870.1:35549-68483 GCA_019843815.1 Montemys delectorum
AAAGAAAGAAAGAAAGAAAGAAAGAAAGAAAGAAAGAAAGAAAGAAAGAAAGAAGGAAGGAAGGAAGGAAGGAAGGAAGGAAGGAAGGAAGGAAGGAAGGAAGGAAAGAAAGAAAGATGTAACATGTAACAGCCAAAGAAGTGTTGGTTGGAATACTAAGTCATTTGGGAGAGTTGTCATTTGTCATTTGTCCCAAAGTGCAACTGAACATGTTACTAACTAAAACTTTCACTCTACAGTAAGGAACCCAAGTGTATGATGATTGACCTGTATCAGACTTGTTCATTGCTAATGTCCTATTTCCACTTCCAGGTCATTTGTTATATTTCATTATATTGTAAATTTGGTGGAAAATGGTTACATTGATCACCAAGATGATGCAATGAGGCTTCTTAGTTCTTTAAGTTGAGGGATGAGCCTCCCAGTCCCTATCTCCAGCCCTCTGTGCACTGTATAAATCATAGGCACTGCAGTACAATGCCCATGGGATTGTAACCAGGCTGTTTGATGACTGTGGTTTCATGGGCAAATCTATAGTCATGGAATCAAAGTAATGACTGAGGATGCTTTCCTCCTCTTAAAACAATTGCTCCTTCTGCATCCTACTTTACCAACAAGATGGGACAAGAGGATGGCATCATTTTATAAAACCTGTACATGGTGTAGCTGGCACCACCTGAGCTTCCTGTTCTCGTCTGCTCATTACTACTGTCCTAATTTATGCACAGGAGTGGGGGAGAGAGTGTTTCTCATCCCGATATGAATTGGAAGCTTAAGACATTCCTTTGTCACCAAAGTGCTGCTTGTGAGAAACCATTTTCTTGATTGCTGGTCACCCATTGTAGACCATAGGCACCTGAAAGTGGCTTCCACTACCTGTGACACCAGGAACCCAGCAGGGTCAGGAACTCCAGAAGTCTTGAGACATTGGTCTTAACCCAGAGAGAAACACTTCAGCATGTTCCGTGTGAGGAACCCAAGCTCCAACTCATTCATTGAGTTCTAAGATGGATGCAGTGCCGCTCATGGGAAATTAACCCATAATGATTAAGAGATTTGGCCAAATCAATTGACCAGTCTGTAGCAATCAACTACTTAGAGCCTTGCCTTCACACCAATCAGCTAACGAGTTGTTTAAATATCTTTAGCTTTCTTAATTACTGAACTGATTTAGAGGATAAGGACTATAAGATCGGGGGCTAAAGGAGCCAGATCCCCAGAGCATCTGACCTCGGGGAGAAGCAGGAATATATTCTAAACAAAGCTCTCACCACTCAGAGGACCGTAACCATGTGCTAAGAGGCAGTTACCAGACATGCATGAGAGGATGCATTCTATGTTTTAAGCATGTATATTTATCTGGGCCTGGTGGTACACACTTGTCATTCCATCCATTCATTCGTCCTAAGTGTCTTGCTAGCACTTAGGAGACTAAGGCAGGAGGTCGTCATTGGCTTAACACCAGCTTGAGCTACAAAGTGAACTCAAGTCTATTCTGCGAAACTCTGGTCTCAACATTACAAGGAGAAAGAGGGCTGTAGATGCTGAAGATGCTGGGGATGTCGCTCAGCTACAGTCCTTGCTGGCGAGCAAGAGCTAGCTCCTAGGTTCCATCCTCAGCCCCAGGAAATACAAACGCTAACAGTGACTTCCTGTTCGCTGGAGGGTGTGGATGGGAAAACGATGTGTTCAAAGGGGTCACCAGGGGTCAGAGCAGCTAATGCGGACATCAAAGCAAACACTGCGTGGTGGTGACCTGAAACGTTTCTGTAAGTTCATCCATGATGAACAGCAAGTAGCAAGCAAGGTTGTGAGTTGGAAATGACAAAAGGTATTGTAAGCCCTGTGTAGAGTGACGGGATAGTGACGTGTTATGATCTGCCTATATATTGCCAGCAATTCTAATTTCACAACCAAGTATAAAGCTTTCTCTTTCTCTCTTTCTTTTTTTTTTTTTTCCTTGTAAGTTAAATGCCACTGTGGGGAGGGAAAACTTACTACGAACTAAGTTTATTCACATGGGAAAGCAATACTTCCTTTTATTGATATGTTTTACTTTGCTGGCAGACCAGAGCAAAGGTTTTGTGAACATTTAAAAGATGAAAAAAGTGAAGAATCCCAGAAGCGGTTTATCTTGAAGCGAGATAACTCTAGTATTGATAAAGAAGACAATCAGGTTGGTTCTCAAGTTTGAGAATGGCTGACATTGTTGTTTTTGAAGGTGGGCTGACTGATGTTCTTGTTGCCCCTCTGTTGTCCCCTCCTGCCTCCCAGTCCTACCCCCTGCCTCTGACAACTGCTGCCCTCCCTCCAACCCCTCGGCCTCTATTGCCTCCCCCTCCAGCATTCACTGGGGAGCCACATGGCATTGCTCCAGTTGCTTAGCAGTGGCTCTGTGTTGGGCTGCATGGGAGGTGCTTGGCGCAGTCTTGGCTGCATGTTGTGGTGGGGGTCGGGATGCCGCAAGCTCCAGCTGTGGGGGTAAGCTTGTCAGCTGCATTTCCAGATGTGTGTGTGTAACTCTGCCAGTCGCTCCACTCCCTACAGCTCTGTCCTTCCGTTGTGCACAATTTGAGTTGGATTATCACTGAGGACCGATGAGCCACCGGTGTAGCTGTAAAGAACATACCTGGTGATGGTGAGGACAGGAGGATTTTGCAACTATCCTAAAAAAAAAAAACAAAAAAAAAACCAAAAAACAAAAAACGTCTTCAGAGCAAAGCATCGAGTTTCTGTTCTAGCCTCCCACCCTTCTTCCCGTGTTTTATGGTCTATGTAATGTGTTTGCTCGTTTGCATGGAGTGTAGCAAAAACTGATCGCCGTGTATTTTGCCTGTGACAAAACACTATGTCATTCTAGAAACAACCTTAATCATGATCCTTGACCAAAGGTAAAGAGACCTTACTGAATCTCTTCTCTGTGTGGGTAGGTGGGAGAGGGTTACAAGCAAGGAAACTAAGTAAATTATAACCTCCCCCAAAACATTTAATAACAGTAAGAATGTCAGCAAGCCAGGGGAATGTCTTGACAATTGCACTTGCTGTCTGACAATCATTATAGGTATTTTTGAAACATGCCTTTGCTTTAGAATCCATGAAGGTAAGACAATGTGTATCTCACCCAAGGTCTCTTGCTAGTTACTCAACATGAGTCACTCTGAGCCAGCATATGCATCTCTCGGTGCGATTTTTTTTTTATTGGATATTTTCTTTATTTACATTTCAAATGATATCTCCTCTCCTGGTTACCCCTCTGAAAAAATATCAAAAACAAAACCAAAAACAAACCCTATTTCCTCTTCCTTCCCCCTGCTCACCAACCCTCTCCCTCCCACTTCCTGGCCCTGGCATTCCCCTACACTGAGGCATAGAACCTTCACAGAATCAAGGGCCTCTCCTCCCATTGATGACCTACTAGGCCATCTTCTGCTACATAAGCAGCTGGAGCCATGAGTCCCACCATGTTGGTGGTTGATGGTTTAGTCCCTGGGAGCTCTGAGGGTACTAGTTAGTTCATATTGTTGTTCGTCCTAAGAAGCTGTAAACCCCTTCAGCTCCTTGGGTCCTTTCTCTAGCTCCTTCATTGGGGACCCTATGCCCAGTCCAATGGATGTCTGTGAGCCTCTACTTCTGTATTTGTCAGGCACTGTCAGAGCCTCTCAGGAGACAGCTATATCGATGAGATTTTTTAAAAGAGCCTATTCTCTATCTGTACCTCCTTGTCTCTCACCACTGCTGACACCAGCCCTGGGTTGCACCGGGGCTCTTATTGACTCCAAAACATGCCTATGTCATGTAGTCCATGGGTGTCTGGTGGACGTATGGATGAATGTGCTTAGTGCAGAGATGATCTTGTCCACAATGGCAACTAATAGGAAGGAGGCATCTGAGAAGTAGGGTGTGGGTCAGGGGAAAGGGTGAGGATGCAGTTCTCATGCTGGGTTCTTTGGATTGTTCTTTTAGATTTCATCGTGCTGATCATTACCAGCAAACAGGTTTTGGAGGCCGAGTCCACATCTTCCATACAATTCACAGGGTCAGCCACTGAGTGAACAAAAATGGCCTCAGAGACAGAGTTGATCCACAGGGCTCTTTCAGGTCCCCACTTTCTCTACTTTCTTGATTGTTCTTGAGATCCCAAATATTCACAACCACTTAAAGCCCCAGCCCTCCTGAACTCACTCTTCCCTCTTTTCTATCAAGACCTTGACTCCTGTTGTGGTCAGATACACTCAGCAAAGGTGAGAGAAGTTATTCCTGACCATCCCAGCTCTGGGCCAATTTCTGAACCATATGCAAGCCTGCTCATTTTTGAAATATGCATTCTACTTTTCTCCATAGAGGATGAAACCAGGAGTTGCAAATCCTCGTTATGTCAGCAGATCACACACACACACACACACACACACACACACACACATACACACACATACACACACACACACACACACACACGGAGGGAGAAAGAGAGAGAGATACATATGTATACAGATGCATACACACATACACATCACACACAGAAAAAGATTCACAAATGCATGCATACACACATGTACATATACATACACACATGCATGCACACACAGACACACACACACACACAGACACACACACACACACACACACACACACACACATGAATGCATATGCACAGGCACCAGACACACACATAGACACATGCACACCACTCACACATATGTACACATACACACAGATCTACGTCTCCCAGCTTAGACAACTCAGGGAGCAGAGTGGGTGGGGCTTGTCAGGCTCTGGTTATCTATTTGAGCGTTTATTATTCTCAGCTGATGGTTGCTTCACAGCTCACCATGGATAACCCTCCTGATTTCTTTTCTCTGTTCAGCAGAACAGAATGCACCCATTTAGAGATGACAGACGAAGTAAATCAATTGAAGAGAGAGAAGAGGAATATCAGAGAGTGAGGGAGAGAATATTTGCACATGATGTGAGTAGTTGTTTTAATTGCCTCTTGAGTATGGTCCTTCCATCAGCAGAAAGGCCCCTCATTGCTCAGCCAGAGATCCAGCAGCGAGTACAGAGGCTGGGAACAAGGAAAGAGTTATAAAGCAGGAAACACAAATGTTTCCATGAGAGAACCTGGTTCAGGGATGTGGTGAAAACAGCCCAAGAGTCTGTGTATGTGCCCCTAGGGCATCACCTGAGAGGGAAGAGAGAGGTGGTGTGGATCAGTAAAGGAGACAGTACAGAAAGGGTGGTCAATTTCTGAAATCCCTTTACACCTATACTAGGTAGCAGATCACCTTATAAGTGACCTTTTAAAAAAATATATTGGTATTAGGGCCCAGGGAGAGGGGTCAGTGAGTGAAGTGTTTACTGTACAAACATGAGGATCTTGGTTTGAACCTCCAGCACCCTTGTAAAAGATAGGGATGGGGACAGGCTTCCATAACACAAGAACTAAAAAGGTAGACACAGGTGGATCCTAGGAGCTCAATAGTCAACCAGTCTAGTCTATTTATAAGCTTCTGCTTCGTAGAGAGACCCTGACTACAAACAATAAGGTAGAGAGAGCATAGAAAGAGGGACCTAATGTGGACACATGTGCATATGCCACACATGTTTGTACAGATGCACACACATATGCACATGCACACAGTGTACCAAATGCCTTTTTATTTAAAAATCAACAGAACCCAGAGAAAGTTTAAAGCACTGTGTGTTAATGCATACTCTCTCTTACACACACACACATACTCTCACATACAAGGTATTTTCTGAATTATTAGCAAATGTGAACACTTCACTATGATAATGCTAGTTGATAATATCCATCCCCATGTTGATTTCAGATCAAGTCAAACAATTTGTCAAGGGAATATTCACTAAACCACTTCTTTTTGTGGTTGTTTAAAACCAAACAAAGTGTGGTTGGGGTTCTTTTTTATTTTTTTTTTTTTTACCCATTATGCTCAAAACCAAATGCAATTGAATTAGATAAAAATTAAAATGTAAACATTAAAAGTTGAATTTCAAGGCAAAGAGTTAAAACGTCAAGAAATTGTCATAGCTTCCTCTTCTTTGAAGTCCTCGGGAGTTCCCTAGGGTTATGGGGAGCCCGGTCCTGACAGCAGTAGAGGAGGCTTGTAGTCCTCTTTGGGCAACACTTGGGTCCTATACCCTCAGTCAAGTTGAATCTGTCTCTGTCGCAGTGGCTTGTTGCTTGGGGACACATCGGGCCAGCTGCATACTTTGTTCCTTGGTTTGGGAGCAGCTGCTTCAAGCCAAGGCAAGAGTCAGTGACCCCTACACATGGCAACTCTTGAAGCTGCAGAAGAGGGAACACTTGCCACACTGGTCTTACCCTAATATGTTCCAAACCTCACTTTTCTTGAAAACACTGAAAAAGAAATTTAATGACTGAATACTCTGGTCTAGAACTCTTAAATTAGAAGAGCATGAGAGGAAAACAGAGCTGGAGGTATGGGTGCAAGTCTAGAAACTATGTGTGAGCTGCTAAGACTCTTGTTATAGCCAGAACATGCCACGATGCAAACTCTCACTGGATAAAAGAATAAAATCGCTAAAACTTTTGTCCTTGTCATGAGAGAGCAAGAGTACATTTGTAGTGAGCGGGAGGCAGCCCATTCACCTCTGAAGACCTTTCCTATGTGTACTTACCTACATATCAGAAATGTCCCCTCCCACTCTGGTACTGACAAATCAAATGTCTTGGGACTGTGTTAACATATTGAGACACAAATGTCCATCACACAGACAGGGTTTGAAAACCCCCTTTTTGTTATTATCTTTATAAAGTTATGCTCAAGAAACACTGTCTCAGATACCTATCTGGAATAAGAATGGAACCCATAGTTCTCATTTCCGCAGGAAGCTGGCCACTTGGAGAAGGGCCCTGGGTGGCTTTCCTTCACTGGGCGCAGGGGTTCCAAGGGAAAGACTTGAGGCACTTCTCACCATGTTAAGCTTTACTGGCCATGGGAATGGATAACATTTCTTTCAAATGAAAAGTAGATCTAAGTATGGCAGAGCTTAGGCACCAAGCTATTGCCAGTCCCTCACTAACCCCTGACCCAAATCATTTACCAGCCTGATATTGGAGGGCAGGGTTTTAAAATGAGATTCCTTCAGTCAAAATATACTCACAGACGAGACTCGATAATTGGGTGATACTCTTGATATCATTAGTGAAGTGATGTTGTGTTTCTAAGGAGAAAAGTCCCTCCCATGGTTGAATACCTTCCTGTAAGTTCTCATGATCCCTAAAAGCCGAAGAGAGGAAAATGCATGTTTGCTGCCATTCCCTTGGCCCACAGAGACAGTCTTGTCTCTGGAAGTCTGTGGTTAACTACTTATTGAATATGATAACTTATCCCCAAATTTTCAGCACAAAGCAAGCTACATCTGCTTCTGACCATCATGGTCTCCATGGGCTAGGTGTGTGGTGTAGCTTGGAGGGTGATGAGAACTCAGAGGCTCCAACAGAGGTTTCAGTTGAGCTCTTCGCTGGGCCTGGCTCCTCATGATTTGGCTGAGCAGTTGCTGGCTCTTTCCAGATGTTTTCATGTGGTGACTTGGAGGGCCTCCCTTGTCCACTGGAACGGGTCTATAGTTTGCAATTTTCTTGAAGGATGAACATCCCTGGAAATTTTTGTGTGTCTCCAGAAACGGCAGCTCACTTCCCCAAGGGAATGCAATTCATGAGAGACATGGAAGCGACCGTTAGTTACCTATGATGTAATCTTGGAAGTTTCCCCTCCGACTGCACACTCTCAGACACACAAACAACCCTGAGAGCAATGTGGGCAGGCTGTGAATGTTAAGGCATGGGAGATGATGCTGTATTAACAAGATGGCACCACAGCATCTATTAACTCAAACTTTCAAGGATGTGACACGGCCATATGAACTTCTTGAATAATATACACCTTGGCATATCTTTCTCACCACTTCTTGACAACCTACTTCATGGGACATTCATCTATGCACCTGCAGTTCCCAAACTGATGGGTCATTGTCACCTACTCAAGCTGTTGAGGTACAAGATTATTTCTCAAGCAATAATAGTGCTTTCATGTTAAGTCAATTATTTAACCAATACAAAGGATCCAGCATAAGGACCCTGCGTTTTAGAAGTCTTTATTTTAACTATTCTTTGATTTTATTTTCTCGTGATTAAAAAAAAAAAAACAGAATGAACCAAATCAATTTTGCTCATCAGTTATCATTTATACAGTAGCTATTCAAATCTTGCGTGTGTGTATATAGTTCCCTACCTGGGCTAACAATAGAAAGTTCAGACTTCAGCAAGATTCAAGCTTATTTTAAAATGAGAAATCTTCTTGAATGTTATGAGGAATGTGTCTCGGATGTGTGAATGTCTGAGAAACTGTGTGCATGTGTGCCTGTGTGCACGTGTACCTGTGTGTTTTTATATATGCAGCCATGTGAACAAGCTAGGCACGTTGCCTTGGTGATATGCTAGAAATAATTTCAAACATGGATTCCAAAGTTTGGTACCTTGAGATAAGATTGCTATCTGAGAGCCTAATAGCTGTAAGTGTACAGACAAATTTAACTCTCAAATAATAAACCAGTATGCCTCTATTGTCAGTAAGCTTTGGATGAAATGTTATTTTTTAGGTGAGAATTTAATATCGCTTTCTGGCCCTTTCTACCTGATATTACTAACCTTGGGAAGACTGGTTAATAAAGCAGGATGTTCAAAGAAAGGTCTGTCTTGCCTGCAAGGAATTTTGCTGAAGATATCTGTATTGACAGGGCTCCAAGTAGGCTCCTGCTCGCCTCTCCACCATGTGTGGGGTCTGCCCCTGAGTGGCTGGGAGGGCACAGGCTGTGAACACAGTGGGGGTGGGATGTGGGGGAGAACTATAATCCATTAAGCAAAATCATTTTCTTCTTTGGGGAAAAAAAAAAAAAAGAAGCCCTTTATATCCGGGTATGCATATAAGTGACAGCTTTAAATGTTGTACTTAATTACTGTGACACTTTTATCTTTCTCTGCCATTAAATGTGCAGGTTATTAATACACCCTTTTCTAAAGTTTATTTCCACCAGCTACTAATCACAGCCCATAGCTGTGTCACTTATGAGAGTGTGGGGAAGGGCCTTGGGGGGGCCCTTTTGAGGATCTTTTTAAACACCCTCTTGAAGGATGGTTTTGGCTACAAGTGCCTTTGATTTGTTGGTGTCCTGCTTTTTCATTTGAAGAACTGAAGTTATTTAGTCTTCTCTCCCCTCAAATGGTTTGTAGTTAAAAAGTCTGAAGATCAGTTTCCTTAAATAGGTAGATTCTCCAATTCAAGTGCCTGGTGACAACACTGTAAAGCCCACTGACATCTTTCCCACCATCCGAGAGACTCCATGTCTAAACAGAGCCTTAGGCTCAGTGGAAAGAAGTGATTTCACTGTCTGAAACAAAGTGGGCCACTACCTGGCTGGCCTCTCTGAGTGTCAGCTTCACGAACCTGCAGGTTCAATCTAAGGAATTGCTCACAGAGGCTGGGGAAATGGCTTAGTGGGTAAAGCAGAGCACAGGAACATCAGTTTGTTTACTTCAGACCCAACCAAGAAACCATGAAGCATGATGTCACTTGCTTATAATTCTCCTGGGGACTCAGAAACAGGTGGCTCCTGGGGTCTCTGGCCAGCCAACCTATATTTTTTGGTGAGTTCTAGGTCAGTGAGCGACTCTTAAAAAAGCCAAGTGGAAATCTGTGAGATGGTTCATCAGGTAAAGGCACTTGTCACCAAGCCAGACAATCTTAGTTCAAGACCCAAATATCCACCTGGGGAAAGGAAAGAAATGACTCCTGCAAGTTGTCTTCTGACCTTCACATGTGTGCCTTGACATGCACACATACCCATCCATGCAGACACATGTACACACACACACATACATGTGAATACAAAATAGATTTTAAACCAATAAACCATGGACAGTCTCTTAGGAACAGGATCTAGACTTGTCCTCTGGTTTCCAAACATACATGTGTGCACGGACATACACTGATATGTACACATGTGCTTAAATAATTGACAGAGTCATTGTTATCTATGTAGTACAGTGGGCCTGATTGGTCCCTATTTATCCCTTTTGTAGGTCACATATTCATCTGGAATTCTATGCATAGAAGCTAGCACATGGGTGAATAGACAGGTAGCACCTAACCCTGAACTTGGTTTCCTATTGTTTCCCAGACACAATGTGCTGTCACATAAGCACATGTCTGCTTTGTACAGACTTTGCTTTTTTTTTCATCAAGTTTAACGTGATCCACCTTTCCATGGCAGACTAAAGGTGGTAGAGTTTTCTTCCCCAGAGTTGGCTCGGTAAGGGAAGTAAAACAAGAAAGCTATTGACTTTTTCTGTGAAACACAAAGACAAACCAGGCAGATGTCGCTTGACAGCATTTTCTAATTAAATTAAACTGGTCAATGCTTGTCTTCTGTCCTGCCTCCTACCCTCAATTCAGATTAACAATTAATGGCATTTCTCCAATGTTGAGAGACTCATAGAGTCTCCTTCTGCTGTATGTCACAGAAGACATAGGGAGTTCAGGATTAGGCCTCCCAGTTCTGCAGGCCCTAGACAGACCATGTCAAATCTGCTTATGTTGTCTGGATTTGAACCTGTGCCCTTGGTTGGTGTAAGATGCTGCTCAAAACTCAACAGTTACCCTTCTCTCTAGCCACTTGACTCATCTCTCTCTTTTGACCTTGATCCCAACCTTGAACTTCTTCCGTTCATCATCAGAGACTTCCTCACAGGAAAATGCCCCGTGCTGCTGAGAACTGGCTACCCTGCTGACAACACTAACCCATTTTCCTCCTTTTTACATTCTCTTCTTTTGTATGTAATTCTCTTAATCTTTTCCCCAAGGAAGGGAGAGTAGTTTTAAAATCAGGCAAGGATTTGAGGGAGTTCCACCAATTCTGCCCATCTGACATTGTGCCTTTTTTATCTTTATTTTTCAGTCAGTTTGCTCCCAGGAAAGCCTATTTTTGGACAACAGGTAAAATGAAATTTATGTCTCTTGTGTCTTCAGAGGAATGGTTTGTCATGTGTCATCTACATTTTCATGTTCATATGTATCAAGTATATAAGTGTGTGCCTGAATATATGTATGAGAACATGCATATATCTATATGTACACACATATATATTCACATATATGTTACTTGATTTGTTTAAAGCATTTGATTTGAGGAAGGAGTTCTCTTGGTTTCTTTCAGACAGAGGCTTAAAGCATTTTTACTCAAAGTCTCTGTTTCTGGCCCTCCCAAAGATAAAGTCCAGGCAGCCTTGACAAGGGATAAAAGTAGAGACCCAGTAGACATTCAGTTTCTCTGGCTTCTTGGCCAGGTTGCTGAAAGTGTATTTAGAATCATCAGCCATTTCTTGGGTCTCATCAGTTTAAATAACTATGCCAAAGATTTACACACACACACACACACACACACACACACACATACACACACACACACATATATATATGTATATGTGCATATATATGTGCATATATAAATTATATATATGCATATATATCTCTATATATGAAATAACTTCAAATTGCACAGATCTCCCTGTCTTCTTAAAAGTGCTGATGTGAAAACATTCTTTTAAATGCTGGCTTTTGTATTTATCATTTGTATTTTGCAGCTGGCTTAAGCCTCAGTGAGGGAGGTACTGGAGAAATAGAATGTCTTGGGGTTAAGGGCAAACAGTTTAGACTTAACACCCTTTTCAAACAGTTTGAAACTGTCACAAGTATCAAAATGTTCCCATGATTCAATTACGTAGATCCCAGACAAAGGAAGAAGGTGGCATGAGCTATGCTAACCACATTCAGTTGATCAAGATCTGCAACTTGATTTAGAAACACAGGATTTGTAAATAAAGTGGCCGGGTTAATTTAATTTAGGGTGTTAGCCTAGTGGGTGACCCTCTAAGTCTGATTAAAATGGAAGCTCATCAAATGCTATTACTCAGAATTTAAACTGGACATTGGATATAACTAATCTAAAATATAAGAGGTCACTGCGTTAGCAGTTGGACATGCTGAGAGATGCACCTCTTTTAGGTGAAAGGAAGACAGAATAGGTTCATTCCAAGCCCATACAATCTGAGGTACAGCTCTCCACTTTTAGTAAAACTGAGAGTCCATCATTGGTTACCTTGGTGATACCCTGAAGCATTTCAAAATTTTACACCCACACCAGAGAGGTTCACTTCCATAGAGCCACATTTCTGAGTCCTCTAACCAATCATTTCTCTATTCCCTAGTCCTATTCATTGACACTTAAATGCCTCGATATTCAAGTTGAATCATATTTTCGGCATTATAATAACTGCTCATCTCTCTCCATTGCCTATATGAACAAATCCTAATAGTCCAAGAAGGAAACATCCATTTGAATGTCCCATCATAAAAAATAAATAGTATGGTGGGCACTTCTGGAATACTGACATTTCCAGTGAATCGAATTAAGTAATGTTGCAGTTATCTTAAGGTAAATCTCAAGACATAGGTCTCATTAGATTTCTATCCTGTGTCTACTAGCCTCTTCTGCTTTCACATTCCTCCTCTTGCCCCTCTCTCTAGCATAGGATAAGGGTCTACAATAGTTATTTGCTGCTGTGAATTTATTCATATAAACCTTAACATCACACAAGTGACTCCTAGTGTGTGGGATTGATTTACAAGCAAGGCATGTTGCGGAGGAGTTCGTATCCATTCCGCACAGGATAGGGCGTCTCATACCCTTAGGCTTTATGTCGTAAACTTGGTGTTTTTCATTCCCAGTAGGCTCCAGGAAGACATGCACATATGCAATGAGACCTATAAGAAAAGACAGCTCTTTCGGTTGGTATGGTTTACTTTCATAAACTGTGTTTTCAGATGATGTGGCAGAATCCGTGTTCAATATAAGTGTTAGTATGCAATATTTCTGTTCATGAAGTTAAAATTTGTTCAGTTTTCTTCCTGTAGCATTTGTTACACAACTGGACAGGGCAAGAGGTAGCACTGGAAAGACATGACTTTGTGTATTCTTCTTCTGGGTCCTTGCCAGGAAGTATCATTGTGTGGAGGATTCACTGTTTAAACAGGTTAAACGTTCCCAAACCTGCTTTGACAAATTAAGCCTAGTTAAGATTTCCCTGGAGCCTGGCGGTGGTGGTGCACGCCTTTAATCCCAGCGCTTGGGAGGCAGAGGCAGGCGATTTCTGAGCTCGAGGCCAGCCTGGTCTACAGCGTGAGTTCTAGTATAGCCAGGGCTACACAGAGAAACCCTATCTCGAAAAAAAAAAAAAGCCAAAAAAAATTAGAAAAATTAGAAAAGAAAAAAAAAAAAAAAAAAGAATTCCCTGGAAGGATACAACTATGTGTTCATCCCCAATCCTGGAAACTAAATTGATGCTAACTCTGTTAGGGTGGCTGGTTTTTAAATGACTATTGTCCATCATAGTATTTCCATCATGATTTTAAGCACTTATTTAATTTCTAAAAGGAAATTATGAAGTTTCTTCAATTATAAGGGACTATTTAGGCAAAGATTTGTGGAGCGAGGGGAAGGACTTCATTATTTTTTGAGTTCTGCACTAGGCTAACAGCTCTAAGAGACTAAGAGGGCTAGCCCTGTTTTTCATCACTTTCTTAAATGTCTGTCTGATGTACATACGTTATCAGGCCAGCTGTAAAGAGTCTTAGTAAATACACCCAGTATCAGGTCTTCAAGACGGCTCGGAGGATCGTGGTGCTTTTCAACAAGCCTCATGAGTCGAGTTCAATCCCCAGGACCCACATGGTAGAGAGAACCAATTCCTGTATGTTATCTTCTGACCTTCACACAGAGGACTTGGTACACACACACACACACACACTTAAAATATTCATTATTTATTGTGTATGTATGGATACATTTCTAAGTAACTTGGGAGGGTTGATCTCTGTTAGAATAAAGATAAAACACCAAACAAACTCTTAATAACTTCAAAGGAAGAAAAGAAGGAGAAAAGTGGATGGATTCACAAAGCCTTTTGCAAGCAGTTTGAATTGAGATCTTCATCATGAGTGGAGTTCTCTTGTTCCCTTAGGCATTAGTTGAAAAGGAGGAACTAGAGTCTTGTTTTCTTATTTCTAACTTTCCTAGGCTGAACGTTGCTTTCCCAAGTCTCTTGTACATTAGCTACTCCCTGTTTTTGTTTTCTCAATATTTAAGTGATGACCTTGAATTTTTTTCTACTGGAAACTCAGACCCTGAACTCACACACTCTATGATATGGATTAGATACAAGCATTTAAAGAGCCAGTTCCAGTAACACAGCCCCCAAGTCACCTCCTAGCAGAGCTATGGTATAATCAGGGAAGCCATCGGAATATGGAGCGCATCATGTAGCCCGGGCACTAAGTTTCAGATATTTAGGGCACATAGATCATTGTAAAAGTGGTTCTGAGTACATATCTAACTTGGGGGAAATAAAAACACAATGTTCAGAAGTAAAGGAAAGTGTCATTAGTTATCAGTAAGAAAGAAACAGAGTAAAATGTGTATTTGATTTATGACTGGCATGGAATGGGATGCTAGTTGTCTATAGAAAGCTCCAGTGACATTATTTTCCTAGATGCTTGTTGAAAAGAACCAAACTGAACTTCACAAAGGGGGAAGGCATTTGAGTATGTGCTTTTCTGTAACGTTTATGATTCCATACTGAGTAGACATGTAATTCATTTCGGACCCCAGCCTGCCATTACTGGGATAAATAGCCAGGAGACAGAGAAATGAGAGTTACATTTCAATTTGTGCATATCTAGATACCATAAATAACTGTATATTTTAATTTGGATTCTATTTATGCTATCTCCTAAAAGCAGAAAGTTAAAATTCTCCCCCTTTAAAAACTGTATAGAACCTGGCTTAGAATGCTGATTAGAGCTGCCACCAGGCCAGGGGAGGGTATCTCAGGTCACTTTATGGATGAGGGGAGATAGGTTAAGTCTAGATGAGCTTATACACTTGCTGGAAACAGTTCTATCATGTCAAAGGGTGTCAACTACACTCTGAAAATGGAGGTTGTCTCCTTTGGGAGGACAGTCTCAGCCACACTGGAACGTTTGCGAGCCAGGATTCCTGCCATGAGGGTGCAGAAGTCAGAGTGGAAGGGAAATTGGTGATGGGAGAAAGAATTGCTCCCACATGGAGATCACATTCTCCTCCTACCATACCCCACATGCAGAGGCTCCAGATATTCCAGATCATCTACAGAGGAGATTGCTGTCCCATTTCTAGTTCATTGATACTTACTAAGGGATGGTTTATCTGTACATCGTCAGAAATGGGTCAACATAATCAGGATTATACAAGAGAAGAATGCAGTTGAACTTGGATGTTGGAGGAACAAACTACACTGGACAACAGAAGCCCTTGGGAAGGCTGTTCTTCTACAACAACCCTAATAGCTTTCCCACCTTTCTAAAAGTGTGTCAAGTAAAGGCACCTGGGCATTGGTGAGCATGCCTCCTTCCTATATCAGGTCTATCTCAGGTGCCTGTTACTGCACAAACCATCTTTTCCCAAAGTTCTGACAATAGACATCATAAGAAAACTTTGGGTAAGGGGTGTTTTCATCGACTGTGCCTCGTGAAAATGCTTCTTATTCTCTGATTTCTCTATCCCACCATATCCTTTGCTTCTCAAAGCTCCTATTAGTCTTCACTAGTTCTCAAATCCATTTCCCTTCTTAATCTTCTGAGACACAGACAAAAGTTTCCTACACTGAGACAGAGGCTGTGCTTCAGCTCAGTGTGCCAGGAGTACTTCTCTTAGAGATGGACCGGACGCCTCACTCCTCAACAGGATATTACGGTCTTAGAGGGATTGACTTTAAACAAAGCTTTGATCTAGGCTTGAGGTCCTCATTGATTATGTCACATCTCATCCTGATGTGAGGTTTCAGGGTACCCTTATTACCTGTGAGTAATGTCCCTTCACTCATTTACACCCTAGGAAAAGTCTAGGGTACTTTAATGACACATTATTTTGACAGGGGGCAAAAAAGCTTTGTAAATATGCACAAATTTGTTGCTTAAGGAGACTGGAAACCAATGAAATTACAAATTTCTTCACAAAACACATGCAAACTTCCATACCTCTTGAAGAAAATCTGAGGTGCCTCGCTAGTTCAGCTTTAGCTATCGGGTAACTTTTTTTATATTGGATACATTTTTGAATGAATGTGTTCTTTCACTTCAAGGGGTTTTTGAAATTTCCACTGATGTTCTTGAAAAATCTTAGGCCAAAGTATAGGGTCAGGCTGATGCTTTCGTGAACCGTTCTACCTGGTAAGGATTAACAAGCTGTTTCCTGAGACCACTGAGGTTAAAGGCACGGGACAGATTCTCAGCTTGAGTTCATATAGAAATTCCATGATCACTCTTTTGTTAAAATCTTGATGAACAAAGATAGCATACAGAACCTAAAGTTGGAAAATGAATTAATAAATAGCTTTCCTCCAAGGCAAATTATTTAATGCTAAAGAAGAAAAAAAATAAGTTCTTTCCTAGGAATTATTTTTAGAATTATGTAAGATGATAATTACTTCTGAACTTGAATTCATTATTGATTTGAGTCAGGAAAGTGTACCCACTTTTCTCTCAGAGAGAGAAGCCAACAATTCTGTTTTATCGCACTTGTCTCCAACTGTGTCTCCTTCATGGCAGAGGGATCATGGTGTCTCTAGGTTTGGATTTCCCATGTATAATGTGTGCCATGTGTCATATGTTACATGTCTTTATGTCATCCAGGTATTTGTAACACTGTTGGAGGAGGGAGGGTGTTAAAATGGTCAGCCAGGCGGACTTTTCTCCGAAGGGCTCCTCTGCCCACCCACACCGTCACGATGCATAACTCTGTTCCCATGAATCTTTCTGACGGCTGTGCAGGGCTCACAGAGACAGTTCAGGAAGAACTTCCGGGAGCCGGCAGAGCAGCTCAGAGACTGAACTCAGGTGGCCAGACCACCAGCGGGCTTGGAGCAGCACAGACTCTGACAGCTCCAACCGCAATCTGAAACCCGCCATGACCAAGACGGCAAGTTTTGGAGGCATCACGGTGCTGACCAGGGGCGACAGCACATCCAGTACCAGGAGTGCTGGGAAACTGTCCAAAACAGGTAGGTATTACCGAAAGGGTCCCCGCTCTGGTGCTTCCTGGATTCTACCCAGGCCATGTGCTCTGTTTCTCTTGACTTTGAATTAACTAATGTCAGGAACAGTAATTCCACTCCATTTAAGGAATCAGGAGGGTTATTGTATTGTAAGGAATTGAGTGGGTTATTGTCTTCCTAGCTAGCCACAGACTTGAAGCTCATCCTTAAGATTCTTTCTCCTTAGTTTCCTTCCAGGTAAAATAAACATTATCAGATGTTTTACGAACACAGTTTACTTACTTAAAGCTTAAATGACATAATTTTTAAAATAAAGGTGAACTTTAGTAAATCCAGATGACAGTTATTTAACAAAAGTTAGCTACTGCTTTTAAATGTAATGCTATGATATACTTCTTATAGCTGCCTTGTAAGGTCATTATAGGGTAATAGATTTAGGTCCTGTATGAGTACACTGTTCCTCTGGTCCTGGACCTTTTATTATTTAAATTACATGTACCTATTTCCTCCTCTGAGATATATAAATGCACATTTAATGGTTATTAGAAAGACAAAAATTTCAATATGTGCAAACCAGTTTGCACGCAGCTGGAATGTTGCAAGGGTCCAGTCAGGGCACACTTTCATTTATTATGGCCATGAAATATTTGCACCCCTAATTTGCAGATGAGGAAGGCAATCTCAGGAGTATTTGAGTATTTAGTGTTTCCAAACTTCCCTGAGAAGTGAAGGTCACTTTTTGTTTCTTTATGATTTCTGCCTTATTCCCCCTCTCGGGGAATAGTGATCTTTTCAGATAGACAAGGAACAGTCAAGATGCTTAGAAAGTGGTGACGATAAACTTAGACATTCCTCTCGCACCGTGGCTTTAGAGTGACTACAGTCACTCTCAGTGGAGGGGTCGGCTCCATCTGTGAATTGCGTGCTCTGCCAGCACTAGAACTACAGTTTGCCTAGTAAGGAGCCGGTCTGGTGGCGGCACGTGCTGTCTCTGTGGTAGCTCTGTAACCAGCTAGCCTAGCTGCTGAGTGAGCTCCAGGATAATGAGATACCTTGTATTGAGCAGATGGTGGATGCGAGAAAAAGTGGGGGGGGGGGGAGTAGGGACTGGGAAACTGTCACTGAGACTTAAACTGTAATTCCGATAAGACCTGGGTGTCAGGACTGAGGTCCAGCAGGAGAAGACTTAGGCAGGGCATTAGAGAACCCCACTTGAAGCAGAGATCTCTTTCCCCTGCATTGACTGCTTTCCAGACTCATGCTGAAGCAGGAGAGAAGGGGTTTGCCCCAAACCAGGTCCATTATGCTGATAGTTTAGCATAATTACGTTGTTGACAAATTCCTCCTAAGAAATTATCTCGTGTTTTCCTACATAGAAGACAAATTAATAACATTTATTCAGAGACTTCACTCCATACATACCACCAAGCTCCTTGGAGAGCGCAGGTGGGTGGGTGCCCTCTTCCTGAGAGCTCTGTTCACTAGCTGTTAAGCTCTTGATTCCAACTCTAATTAATTGCTCTTGTATCCCACTATCACAGCATCTGAAATCCTCACAAGCCTCGGCGGTACACTTGAACTCTTGTAAACTAAGAAAGGTTAAGCAATCTCAGTTCTTAAGATGCTGAAACCGAGTACCTTAAATGGTGCTCTTAAAAATTCCAGCACCCCAAAAGGGCTCTTACCATTTTAAAATTAATCACCATTTTTCCATGCACCGAACCCCTGTCACTTCCAATGCAGAGCTCATCGGAAGCATTTAAAACACTTCACGAATGGTGAAAACGCTACTCTCGTTGGAGAACCATTAGAGATTATAAACGCTTCAGACGTTTTTTGTCTTTTTTTTTTTTTTTTCTTTTACTTTAAGTGTCTGCCTTCGAAAGCTTGTCAAGGCACAGGCTTGGAAAGGAGAAACGATTTTTTTTTATAAGGAGATCAAAAGAGGATGTCAAAACAGTCTTAAACTTCCCCAGGGTGATTCTATGAAGTAAACCTGCCAGTTTGGCTGTCATGGGAGTCAGAACAGGTTTCTGATTTATTTTCTAATTGGTATGGTAAAGTTGAAAACTTTTAAAGTCTTCCAAATGTGTTTTCTGAAATGAGATGTTCAAGCTGTTCTTCTGCTTGTGAGCAGTAGTTGGCTCTAACTGGGTAATAGTGAGCCTTTTTCCATATTGGAGATGTTCTCCTCCATCAGCTAAAGCTTACGACAGAGTGGATATGTATGGTCTCTTGAGTGGTTTGCCAGCAGCCCAGCACGAGTCTGTGGAGGTGGAGGATGCGGTCATGCTGACCTTGGGAGCAGTCTTGTGGTGGTTCTTATGCTTCAGGCTTGTTGCCCCCTTGGGATTGGCAATGTGGCTGAGCACTAAGCACACACTTCCTCCTGGCTCTGCCTCAGATGACGACAGTGCTTGGTCGTTCCACCCCGTGGTTCAGCTCCACAGCAATGCTCTCAACATCATCAGAGAGGAGGAGTCTAGTGACATCACACATCGTGCCTTCTCCAAGGCTTTTGAGTCAGGAGGTGTCAGATGGAGCATGGCAATTTGCCTTTCTAGAAGTTTCCAGGCGTCTAGCAGTTGAGGCATCCCTCTCTATCCTTTGAAATAACCTCTCCATAGACATAAGCTATCCTTTCATTTTCATAACTTGAGTGACTGCATGGCTTCATTTTCTAGATGTAATTCATCTTCCCCACTGTCTGACTCCATGCCAACCTCCAAGGATTGTTTTTGATAGTCTGATATTAAGATTAATATCACACTATCTTAACTATCTATGTTAATTTTAATGCCCTATTTTTAATTTTCAAAGTTTAATGCATCACACCTCATCTTCCCACGACCTCATCCTCTTTATTTTGATGTCTAACTATTGTCTCTCTACTTGTCTGGGTACCACATGCTCTGTTGATTCTCATCTCTCTGCCAGGTTCTGAGTCTTCCAGCAGTGCAGGCTCCTCAGGATCACTGTCCCGCACCCACCCACAGAGCACGGCTCTCACCTCTAGTGTGGCAGCTGGTTCTCCTGGCTGTATGGCCTATTCAGAGAATGGAATGGGGGGCCAGGTCCCTCCCAGCAGCACCAGCTACATCCTCCTCCCACTTGAAAGTGCGACTGGCATCCCGCCTGGAAGCATCCTTCTTAATCCACACACAGGTCAGTACTCATGTGCTCTGCTGGAAACACGAGTTATCAAAGGTTCATTCCTCTGCTTGATAAGTAAAAGTTGCTATCAAGTTTTCTGAAAAACTACTTGGGTAGGAGACAGGGTGTGGGAACTACTTTGTGGTGGCTTTGAGGAAGTCTGGATTTACAGTTACATATGGAAATGCATCAACATTCATATAGATCAGACACTTGCGAGGAGTCACCCCTTCTCAAGAGTTAGGGCTGAAGTCCTGTGATAAATTACTTGGTTGGCATGACTAAGGCCTTGGGTTTAATTCTCGGCCCTGAAAATGGAGGGGAGGAAAAGGAAGAAGGCATCAGGTAGCTGGTAAGGCAGCACCCCCTTTTCTTGGTCCTTTTTTTCTTGGCCATGGAGAGTCTTATCCTCTTCTGAGGACCTAAGATGAAGGTCAGCCGTGTCCTGAGCTGGGATATACTAATCAAAGGCTAGCACCTCTCACATTTAATGCTCAGTGAGTCTGCAATGCATCTGAAGTATTTTTCACTCAAAGACATTTCAGGAATGCAAGGAATCCCTTGGAATCCTGGACCCCAGGTCACTCATTATAGAAGATTATAGGACTCTCCCAGCCCCTACAGAGTAAGAAGAACCCACAGGAGTAAAGAGAATAATGACAAGCATTCAATACCCCCTCACAGGGATAGTAGACTCAGCCTGCTTATAGTGGGGCTGGGAAACTGTCCCTTCCATAATTATGCCTCATTCCATGATGAACACCAATTTCCCTAGGGGATAGGTAAACCCCATCTTAACAGCAAAGAACTGAGCCCAGCCTCCATAGATAAACTGAAGGGAATCTTTAAGAAAGTCTGCCTTGGCCCCTTCTTCTTTGTCATCATTGTCTAGGATCTCAGAAGGTAAGGAGACTCTTCTGGCTGAAGTGTAGCAGCCTCCCTAAGAAACAGACCAAAGTCTCAGCCCTCCACAGAGAGCTGAGAGTGTGGAACATTCTGAGAGCTGTGCTGGCACGTTTAGCATTCAGAACTTGTTATCAGGGACTGGGATGAATGGGATTCTCTGCAAAGGAGTCTGAAGTTCACTTCTGGTTCGGAGAGCATTACTTCAGTTATCTAAGCTTGAACAGAGAGGAGCAGCTGAACGTCTCAGAAGAGTGATTGGCTGGGTCTGTTCACATGGGGAGTGCTACTGGCAATTAGGGTCATTGGCACAACATGGGAACTATGGCAAAGTGGTTCTTGAAGTAACTGCCTGTTCACATAAAGCATATGGCCCGCTTTCAGAGCATGGGATTTGATGGAGACATTCTGAAAGTACCATAAGTTTGAGGGAACAAAAACCATAATCATTTTACTGAAAACCACTTGAAAGCCTAAGACTGGGTACTTCTAAGAGGCATTTTCTGAATGGCTCCGGTTTTGTTGGTATTATTGCAAGGTTCATAACAGATAGTAAAGGAGACCAGTACCGTACCCACTACTCTGGTCCCTGACTAAAGGATGATTTGATTGTTGGTTTAAAAGCTTTTGCTGTTGAGTGGCTAGAGGGCTTGCAGAAAGGAGCCAGCACAGAACATTCATTTGTTTGATTTGTTTTAAGAAGAATTCCAGAGTGTTCTTTAAAAGGCAGAAAAGTATGCTTTGTAGAGTATCACTGGTAATGATAGTGTGGCTTTGCACATGTGTGTATATATTATTATACACAGTCTAACTTACTTAGCAAAGAAATAGAATTCTGCTGGTGCCAAGTCCTGATTCTCTCATTAGATGGAGTCACTTGAGGCTGTTATCAAAACATCTCTTTTGAGAAAGGCTCTCAACTAGAGGGAAGGCACTGCTGAATGGTTTCTCTACAGACCTTTTGTCTGCTTTGACACATGCTAGGCATTGAACTACCCCTCACAAATGACCACGGTTATTGTATTTTATAACATGGCTGAGCCATGGGAGGTGAAAAAGCTACGTTTCCTGGCTAGGTGGATGGCTAAGTGGTTAGAGCAGCAGCTGTGCCAGCCTGAGGACAGGAGTGAGGACTCCAGCACTGTAAATGCCTGGTAGGCATGACAGTTTGCCAATAATTTGAGACTTGGGGAAGTGGAAACAGGAGATGCCTGGGAAATACTGATTAGCAAGACTAGCCAATTTGTAGAGCTTCAGGTTCAACTGAGAGATAACGAATAATGTGGCAAGCCATTGAGGAATACTCAAGACATCAATGTTGGGCCTCATGTGCAGTCACAGTCATGCACAAGCACAATCATGGTCATGAGCTTGTACCCACGCATGCATGCTTGCACATATGTGTGCGCACACACAGACACACAGCTGTGCCCACGTACATGCAAAAATACAGACACATGTATACACAGTCCATATACACATGAAAAAAGTTCTACTTCTTCTTTCTAGAGTGCTTTTAATTTCATTGATTGAAAATATAAACATGTTGGGACAGAGAGATGGGTCGGTGGTTAAGAACATGTACTACTCTTGAAGAAGATCTGTGTTTGGTTCCCAGTGTCCAAGTCAGGTTGCTCACAAACACGCACACATATCCTCCTCCATGAGCTGACATCTCTGGCTTTTGTAGGCATCCACGCACATGTAGGCACACACTGAAAACTATTAAAAACTAATAAAAAACATACACACACACACACACACACACACAGAGAAAACTGAAAAAAAATCTTAAAAGGAATATGCATGCATGCCTGTGTTTAAAGTATGTAATACATACTATACACTTGTCATTGGTATATGTGAATGATGAATATACACGTGACACATACCATGTGATTCCTATATGACCTCTATCGTAAGTTATATCTTCTGGGCTGGAACCCATCTTTACTGCTATCACCATGAGTGAGAAATTACTCTTCATACCTTACCAAGTGCAGGAAACAAATACCTTCATGTTCGGCACCAATGGTACCTACTATGTGAAAGATACAGAGAGAGAGAGAGAGAGAGAGAGAGAGAGAGAGAGAGAGAGAGAGAGAGGCAGAGAGAGAGAGAGAGGCAGAGAGAGAGAGAGAGAGAGGCAGAGAGAGAGGCAGAGAGAGACAGAGACAGAGAGAGAGAGGAGGAAAGACATGATTGCTCCTAGGCATAGTGAGAAGAAGCTTTATTGTCACATGGCGGGGGGGCGGAGCATAGTCAGAGGCAGGGACATTTGGGAGAGTCCAGACTGAACATGACCCTGACATGGACTTCATGAGGAGACTAGGGAGGGGAGAGGGGATAGTCAGGAGAGTAAAGAGCAGAGGAAAAGGCTAGACAACCAAAATGTCTGAATTATGGGGGATGGTAAATGGGGGAAGAGCAGCTCAGCTCCTGGGCTGGAGAAGTCTAGGGTGGGAGTACTGTATGCCAGCTATACCCTATAAAAACTAGGGACTGAGGGATGCTGGGAGAACTTGACAGCCAAGTCTACTTTGATATGTTAAGTAGACACCTCAGTTAGCAGTTTGTTCTGAGTTTGAGATTTAACATCTTCTTTCCCATTCCCTTGTTGTTGCATTTTAAGTAACTGTTGGGGGAAAACCTTTACAATTAAGTAATTAGTTGACTAATTAACTGATTGCATTCAGATTCCCTAGAATGAATGACAGACTTCTAGGAACAATACAAGTATTGGGTGGTTACTGGTGAAATAAATATCTACCAACCATCCCATGTATTTATCTAGCTAGTACAGGGGTTTCCCACCCAATGTCGCATACTTTGAGAATGGGCTCCATGTATGAGTTTATAATTGACTGAGCTTGCAAGGTTGGGCCAGTGGGTAAAGGTGCCTGCTGCCAAGCTTGACCATCTGACTTTGATGGCTGGAACTCATTTGAAGGGAGAGAACTGATTCTTACTAGTTGTTTTCTGATTTGTTAATGGATGTGTGGTACACAAACATGTGTGTCCCAGTCTCGTGTCTACTGCATGCAACAACGAGTGGAAGATCTTTTGTGTATACAGTGGGCTTAGCGCTTGCTATGCCCTAAATGTAGCATATACTGAGAACCTTCCTGTAGCTCTACGGGACTGCCATGGCTATGAATTTCATGTGTACATGGGAGTATAAAATGGTGTGTATGTCTGTGGTGTGTGTGTGAGAGAGATATTGTGTGGTATATTCACTCATGGGTAAATAGAAGCCAGAGGGGGATGTCAGACCTCCTGCCCCATCGCTCTCCACTCTCTTCTCTTGAGACAGTCTCTCTCCCTCCCCCTCCCCTCTCTGAACCTGTGGTTATATTAGCAGCAAGCTGTAGCAATCGTGTCGTCTCAGGTAAGCATACAACACCACCACCTTCTGCACGAGTGTTAGGGCTTCACACTCATTAAGGACCCTTATCTGCTGAGCCTTCCCCTCGCCACTCCCTACCCCCACCCCAGATGTTTGAATTTTGTCTTGGCTACCAAATTGTCTCCCACTCAGTCTTACTCAAGCCCTCTTGATTCCTCCTGGTTATTTCCAGGAACCTAAATGAGTATGTAGTCACAAGTTTTTTCTTTGTTCATTGTTGGTTTATCCAATGCTGTCCTGCCAGCCAAGCAAGTCTAGACTCTTCCTCATGCTCTCCCTTCAGCTGTCCTGAAGCATATACTCCATTGGGTAGTTTTGGCAGGAATTTCATTGCAATCTAGAAATGTCGACAAGCAGCCCTCCCATTCTAGCGGATGCCCCGGCATGCAGTATAGTCACGCTACCTTCTCTTCACCTTGTGCAAATCCACAACTGTGTGAGGACACAGCATTTGGGGCCCTCACGCTGAGGAACCACTCAGAACTTCTCTGTCAGGCGCTCCTGCTGGGCCTCTTCAATCTTAGACTTTTATCAGGATTCCCAGCTTCTGTTTATCCAAAGCTTCCACATTGTTTTCAAGTGTGTCTGGAAATGTTGGTGCCCTGTCTGTCAAAATGCCTTTCAAGGGTGGAGCTAATCCTTGCCTATCGAATGCCTTGTCAACATGACCTTCTCCACAGTTAGAAAGAAAAGCCCCTCCCCACTCTTCCTCACCATTCTGTCAAGTGGGAAGCAGACGTGCTTTGGTGTCAAGAGCTTACAGCTATCTTATTTCTTATGTGACTTGTGTGTGTCTCCTTGTTACTAAGATACTTACAGACTCATGGGGAGGGGAGGTTTTCAACTATGTTTTATTTTTTAACACTTTCTGGGAGACACAATTATGCCAGACTGTGCCTATGGAGGTCAGAGGACACTGTGTGGGAGTCAGTTTTCTCCCTCCACTGTGGGGATCCCTGGAGTTGAAGTCAGATCATCAGGCTTGGCAGCAAGGGCCTTTGCCTGCTGAGCCACCTCACTGTCCTAGAGTTAGTTTAGTGTATTTTTTTTTCCTTTCTTGAAAAACAACAAAATGTTTTGCTTTGTGCGATTATTCACTAAGGACCCATTATTGAAATAATTGCAGATATGCTGACGTGGTCCATGGAAACGTTCTCAGCTAATATGTTTTTGAAAGGAGTGTGTCTTTTACATCCAGTCTATCTGCCCCTGCTTTGAACTAAGGGTACCCTAGCATCAAGCATTTCCACCCCCCCCCCCCCCCCCCGTCCCCCGTCCCCAACATGCATGTTTTTGCCACAGTTGCTTCCATCAGACTGAATAAGCTCAGGCCCAGCCAGGCTCCTCCTCCCCCCAGCAGTCTGCCTCAGCTGTCACTCAAACTAATTGCTTGTATTCAGTGTAATTGTATCTGGATTGGTGGGGATTCATCAGACACAGAGGAGCTGCTGTGGTCTGACTGGAAAGCCAACCACCACCTGGCCCAGGTGTCCTGGGAAGTTGCTTTTGTTCCCTTCTCTGGCAGCCTTGGCTTTTCCTCAGCTCTGCCACCTTTCCTGGGTGAGCATCAAACCAGCATTTGACTCTTCCTGTTCTTTCCTGGCCGAGCCATCTCTATCGTGGGAATCATTAGAACTCTCTTAGGCAATTATTTTGGGCCGTCTCCTGCTTTGCACCAGGATGTGCTAATCACATTTCAAGCTGAAATTGTAGAGTTTATCACAGAGGACGTCTGATCATTTGGGTTTATAATCTAACCAGAATTAGAGGTAGATTTTCATATGTCTTGGAGGTAGTGGTCAGAAGCAAGGTCATAATAGAAAAGAATCTATTCACATATTGTGCGAGCTAGTGTCTGTACATGTATGTGTACTTTCGGGTAATGTTAATATAGGTGCACATGTTTGGGCAGGTGTGTATGCATGCATGTGGGTGAATGTGTATGTGTGCCCTATGAGGCAACAGTGGGTATATTTCCTCAGTGGCTGTCCATCCTGTTTTTGAAACAAGGTCTTTTATTAGCCTGAGGCTCACTTGATTGGGCTAAACTCACTGTTCAGGGTGTCCCAGGGATCCTCCTGACCCCACCTCCCCAGGGCTGGGGTTAAAAGAAAATTGAGTATTAGAACACTCAAAACATTGATAGAATGTGGGGTTTTGACATTAATTTATTTACTTCTCAATCAGAGCTTCCCTTCCCTCTTCTCCCAGAAATGTTTTGAAACTGAAATAATTTTTAGCCTTTTCCAAATTGCTGGCTTTGGGGAACAACGGATTACAAATTTTGAATCTAGAAGAAACTTAGTTTTTAAGGGAAAAAAAGTCATAAAATAAAATGTACCTAAAATTAAATGGCAGCAGTTAAAAAGCATGTGTCTGGGACGTTGTGAACTTAAAACAAAGTTACCTATGTATGGCAGCCATGGCTATAATCCCAGCATTCAGGAATGTGAGAAGATCCTGCATCTCAGGGTTCCAGGCCCAGCTGAATATGAAGTCACTCAACTTAATCAACATATTTTCTATGGATGCATTTCTGTTTCATTTCCTGTAACAGTCAGTGCTGTTGGTTCTGAAACTACTGTCTTAACATCCTTAGTCCTAGGAGGTATATTTGTTGATAGGCAGTGATTAAAGTTTCTGACTTAATTTGTTTACTCCTATTTCATAACAATCCACTGTGTTGTGAAGTTCACATGAGCTCCCCACCTAGAATCTTATGCTTCCTTGAGTCAGTTTTTAGATCTTTCTCCTTCTCACTTTATGTTGCTAATTTCTTTCCCTTGAGACTATCAATCCTAGCTTGTCCTGCCTCTATCTGAGTAAGAGTATCCAGGCAAGGTCCCCATGTCCTTTACCTCCTTCTAGTTCAGATAAACGGATGTTCCCGAAACCCCCGTGTTTCCTACATTGGATAGGCTCGGAGGTTTGGAATATGTGCTGTAGGAGGACTCAACTTGCTTCTGATACCATCACCCAACACCCAGTGGGGGAAGGCTTTCCCTGGAGCATCACACTGGTCCAGGGAGTCCTACTTCTGCTAGACATTTTTCTCAGCCTCTGCAGCGCACTTCTGAGTTCATCTTGTAGAGAAACATCCCCAGTTCTTTATTCCCTGTAGGGCTGCCAGATTATGGGAAAGTGAAGAAAGCAGTTGGCTGGTACATGGATCAGTCTCCTTGTGTCTCATGTCTTCTCCCTCCTACGGAAACAAAGCATCCCTGGCTTGTCTGGATCCTCACGCCTTGGCTGATGCCTCTTAGTTGTCATGATTCTGAGTCATACTGTGTGCCCTTGATGTCTATTTTCATAAATCAGTTATGTTAGGTACATGAGAAAGGGGATGGGCTTTGGAGCATTACTAGGCAGAAGCGTATCTCCCTCCCTTACTGTTTTACTTTGTTGTTCTCCTGAGTGTTTATTTTGCCAAATAAGTTTCCTGGTCTCCTTGAGCCTAATTTTACTTCTGTTGAGGTAGAAAAGAGAATGAATATTCACAGGGTTGTTGAAAAGAGGTGAGATCTGTGTTCAAGACCCCTGCCCACCACACCAGAAATGTGCTTTCTTTTTACCTCCCCCCATCTCCTCCTCTCTCACCTCCTGCCTTTCACTTTGCGTGCCACAGCCCTTACTCCCATGTCCCTGTGAGCCTCCACTTCCTCCAGCATCTTTTTTTCCAAACTGCAAAGCCACACAGTCGCTAAGCACTCAACATTATCACACTAAGCAAGCCAATATCTCAAAAGGTGAAACTATAGGTATGGTCCATTGAAAGATTATCTTATGATGAGTTTGAATCCAGCATAAGCTAGTATTGGTCACAAGGGGTGGTACCACTGTATTCTCTAATCAGGGTTGACCTCTGTCTAAAAATATAAAACCTGGAAAAGAAAAACAAACTTACAATATCTGTAGAGAAATGGATGGAACAGAAAAAATTTATATTAAGTAAGACAGCTCAGGATTGGAAAGACTGCGTATTCCCTCTCATATGTAGACTCAGCTTCCAATTGTTATATGTGTTTATGTATGTATCTATATGGGAGGAAGTATAGGCAGAAGTATGGTGACCAGAATGGGCCCATGGGATGTGAGAGCGAGATAGTAAGGGAAGGAGGGAGGTGGGGTAAGAGAAAACATGTGATTTGTAACTAGAAGGGGGACAAAAAGGGAAGGGGGTACAATGGGGATGGGGTGAGAGAGATGGGGGATCAGTCAAAACTTAGCATGTAAGAAAAAGCTCTGGGGACCCCTGCTACTTTGTATGGTCATTAAGGAAATGAATAAAGAACCCTAGCTAATTGTGTGCTTTTAGAGAAGGGGGCAATAGATTCATTCCATCTCCTTATTTTGTGTATATGTTTATGCGCCTTTAATAATTCTGATTTGGTGGCCAGACCGAATGGAAGCAAATGCTTTGGCAGATAACTTGTTACTGGAGGTAGTTGAGTTCCGTAATCAGAAAGTAGCTTCTGTCTCTCAGTGTACACTATGTCGATGACGACTGTGAGATGCAGGAGACAAAACAGGGTTGCACAGAGATTGATTCTCCTCAGGCCTGTCTACAGGGTTCCACTGTTCACAGCTGCGCTTGGCCTGGCATATCTCCATGAAGGAGCTGGGTTTATTTGCTGCTTCTTAAATTGCTATGTGCTCACATTATCACCCAGCTTACTCTAGTTTGGGTCAGAAGCAAGAACACATTGTCCTTAGCACAGGGTCCCTGTCTGGAATTCCTCTTGGGTGTGCTTTTACTTTAGGATATTTTCAGAGATTCTATGAGAGTGCTCCCCACCCCCGCAGGGAAAACAATGAGACCCTCAACTGAGCCGAGGCTTTGTTTGGCTTCATTTCAGGTCAGCCCTTTGTGAACCCAGACGGAACTCCTGCGGTATACAACCCTCCTGGAAGTCAGCCGACGCTGCGTGGCTCAGTTGGCGGGCAGCCCCAGCAGCCCTCCCAGCAACAACCCTCCCCTCAGCCTCAGCAGCAGATCCAGGCATCACAGCCCCAGATGGCAGGGCCACTGGTCACTCAGGTGAGGAGCTGACCTGACGATGAGGGCCGCATAGGTTTCAGGCTGGCAATCCGTCTAGGAAAAAAAGATGTGGAGTATCACTTCCCATCAAGCTTAAAGGTGAAATCTTCCAGAGTATAATTGTCAGTGGACAAAACCCAATGCAAGTGTCTACTGGGTGAGAGTGGGTACTAGGGAAAATGGATGCACAGTTTCTTGGGGCTAAGTGCTGTTTGTGGCAAAGCAGCTTATAATCCCTTCTAGGATTTTGAGCTAATTCACCCCTTCCCACCACAGATCAAATGCTCATATCTGCATAATCAGTGCTCACCTCTTCCTCAGTGCGAAGAGCAGAAACCAGCCAAGTCCCAGTTGCCCTGGATGCTCGCCTCTGGGCTCCTGTGAAAGGTGCAGAGATGCCCTTCTTCCCTAGGGAGCCACAATGAATCCTGATGTGTTCTAGGCAGGCTTCCTCGGAGAGTCTCCTTTTATGAGTTTTTACTTCTTAGTTCTTGAACAACAGATGTCTGTAAGTCCAGAGCATCCAACTAACTCAAGTGCCCGACACTTAAAGGCATGCTTTCTGAGCCCCCTCAAGACCAAAGCCATTTGGTTCTGACATACACAGTTTTCCTTTCTGCATTGAATGACCTTAGGGAACCTCTTAAGGACAGTCATGCCCTTCCCATGGAATGGGATTTCAGCTCCCACACTCTCCTGTTGCCTGATCAGTGTTTTCTTCCCTCCAATCTGTCCAGGGCCTGCAGCCATCTTCCCAGTCTGTGCAATATCCAGCGGTCTCTTTCCCTCCCCAGCATCTCCTGCCTGTGTCACCATCGCAGCACTTCCCCCTGGTACAGTATCATAAGCATAACACACGCACACACACACACACACACACACACACACACGCTTACATACATACACTCACACTTGTGCATGCACACACATGCACACAAAAGCACATGTACTCATACATACACACATTCACACATGTACACATATGCCTGCACACACAGAACATATCCTTGTGTGCACACATCCACACATGCACACACATAAGCACACAGAGCATTCTCCCAGGTTCTACAGTTTTTCCGTTCAGCTATAGATGATGCTGAATGTATGGCCTGGGCTGATTGTGACGTCATCATATACATGTAAACGTCTCATGCCTGATTGACATGTTCCATCCCTCCAAGCAGCCTGCTTTCTTTTGCCTGTTTTCCCTATGTTAAGTGCTTCTGCATTTTGATACCTTTTTCAAAGTTTACTAGCTTAAATGGGTGGGGAAATGTCAGGAAAGTGCTTGCTAAGTACATGGGACTGAGTTCAGATTCCCAGGACCCATATAAAAAGCTGGCCATGTGGTGAATATCTAGACTCAGTGCTCTGGAGACAGAAGTAGGAGCACCATGTGGGCTTCCTAGGCAGCCAGTCTAGCCAAACTGGTGAGTCCAGGTTCAGTGACAGACCCTGTTTCAAATCATACACTGGAGAGATATTGGAGGAAGACACTCAGTATTGGCCTCTGATTCCTCATGCATGTGCATCCATGCACACATACATGACCATGGACACCCACACAGTTTACTAGCCAAGTACAACCCATTGTCCTTAGACTTTGATGTCATGAGCAAGCAGGTTACATGATCTTGCTGTAAGATCGTCAGGATGATCTAAAACTCAGAGTCAGGATGCAAACCCTCAGTACCCTAAGCTCCCGACGATGTCGGTGTGTCCTGAGAATCCAGCCTCCTGGTTCCTTCACCTGTTTCCCTAACTACTGTGAGTCCTCCCACAAACACCACACAACCCGTAAGTATCAGGTTGCGCCCAGTGAATCAATGGTTTCTGGAAGATAGACATGTGGATTCCATTCCAGAAGAAGGTTCATCTTCTCTGAAGTAGGCATGTCCAGGCTGGCCACTGAAAGACCTGCTGACAACCACACCTTCCTTTACTGCAATGCCGCCTTTCTAGAGCCCGTCCCCTCAATGATAAAAGAATAATTTCCTTCCATTGAAAGAAGATGATTTGGGCCAAATTGCTTCCCACCTCTGGGCTCTTCAGCTGAGTAAAGCTTGACTTCTTGCATGACTCTTCTTCATATGTCTGGCTGAAGAATTCTTTTATTTATTTATTTATTTATTTATTTATTTATTTATTTATTTATTTTACAGTGTATGCTTTGCTTCCTCCTCCTCCCTCTCCTTTCCAGTGTGAGTGTGTGTCGACCTCCGTTTGCCTTACTCGTGACCGAGTTCATTTATTTCCCTGCGTCGCAGAGAGAAGAGCTGGCCGCACAGTTCAGCCAGCTGAGCATGAGCCGCCAGTCCTCAGGAGACACTCCTGAACCTCCCTCTGGTACAGTCTATCCAGCCTCCCTCATGCCACAAACAGCTCAGCCACCAAGCTACGTCATCACTTCTGCTGGCCAGCAGCTCTCCACAGGGGGCTTCTCGGACTCTGGCCCGCCCATCTCCCAGCAGGTCTTGCAGGCCCCGCCCTCTCCCCAGGGATTTGTACAGCAGCCTCCACCTGCGCAGGTAGGTGCCCCTCTTTCCCTCCGTTCTTCACTACAGATGGCTTGTGGCCCTTTGATTTCTGCCATTGCCCTGCCTTTTTGTTCACACTCAGTCCCCACCACCAGCATGCTTTGTCCTCTTGCCGAGATCCTGGGGACCAGGAAGTATATCAAATGAACCTCGCAAGTGGGAAACCTGGAGGATACCCACCTTCCTTGCAGCTGGCATAAGCCCATGGAAATGGTTGACTCTGGGTTAGGGAGATGGCTCAGTTAGAATAGTGTTTTATGCACAAAGGTGGGGAGCTGAGTTCAACCCCCAGAACCCACATTAAAAAGATGGGCGTGGTGGGCTATGCTTGTAATCTCAGCACTGAATTTGTAGAAACAGGTGTATCCCTGGGGCCTACTGGGTGTGGCTGTAGCCAAATCAGCCAGTTCCAGGCCAGTTAGAGATCCTGTCTCAAACAAACAAACAAACAAAAAAACAAAAAAAACAACCAGCCAACCAGCCAAACACCAAAACCAAACAAAAAACAAAACACACACACACACACACACACACACACACACACACACAAAACAACCAACCAACCAACCAACCAACCAACCAAAAAGCTGGATGGCTCCTGAGAAAATGATACTTGAAGTTGACTTCTGGCCTCTACATGTACACACATACATACATACATACATACACACACACACACACACACACACACACACACACACACACACAC